>CM053785.1:425033408-425303408 GCA_028749045.1 Cupressus sempervirens | reverse complement strand
GAGAAATGTGAATACCATTTGGAAACTCTACCTCATATGCATTTCCTAAGTTATGTTTCTTCAAAATTTTGCAAGGGCCAAATTTCTTCATTTTTAGCTTGTTGTAAGTATCGACTAGAAATCTTTCCTTTCGTAAGTGCACCATGACTAGATCCCGTACTTGGAATTCCTTATGTCTTCTCCTTTGATTAGCCCTAGCTTTATACTCTTGATTCATCTTTGTAATGTGTGCTTGAACCTCCTCATGTAGACACTTGATATGTTTAACAAATTGTTCAGCTTCAGCACTTGTCCTTTCCCCTTGCTCTATCTTCCTCAATTCTAGTGCAGTCCTTGGGCTACTTCCATATACAATTTGGAATTGTGATTTTCTAGTACTCCTATTTATAGAGTTATTGTAAGCAAAATCTACTTGTGGTAGAATAAAATCCCATCCCTTGGGCTTATCCCCAACTAAACATCTTAGCAAATTGCCCAAACTTCTGTTTACCTCTTCTGTTTGGCCGTCAATCTATGGGTGATGTGTGGAACTGAATTACAAGTATGTTCTCAACTTCTTCCACAATGTCCTCTAGAAATACCCAAAAAATTTAGTTTCTCTATCAGAAACTATACTCCTTGGAAACCCCTGTAGTCTTACCACCTCTCTGAAAAATAAGTCTGCAATATGGACAACATCATGAGTCTTGTGGCATAGAATGAAATGTGTCATTTTGGAGAACCTATCAACCACCATAAATACCGATTCATTACCCCTTTGTGTCCTTGGCAATCCAAGAACAAAATCCATACTTATGTCCTCCCATGGCCTTGATGGAATAGGCAATGGCTGATATAGTCCAGTATTGTGACTAAATCCCTTGGCAACTTGATAAATTCGGCAACTATGTACAAACTTCTTCACATCCTATGAAATCTGAGGCCAAAAATAAGGTTCTCTAAGAATGGCAATGGTCTTATCTCGACCAAAATGTCCTACCATCCCTCTGTTGTGTTTCTCCTTAATTATATTTTCCCTCATGGAACTCCTTGGAATTCACAATTGACTACCCTTGAACAACATGCCATCTCGAATCAAATAGTCTAACCACTTGGTTCTATCTACAACAACAGGCTCTTTACAAGATTTCCATGCTTTAGCAAAATTAGGATCCTCAGGGTACAAATTCTTGAGTTCATCAAACCCAACTACTTCAACCTGCATTACTATAAGCAACAATTGTCTCCTACTTACTGCATCTGCAACCCTGTTAGATTTTACACTTCTATGCTTCAACACAAATGTATAACTCTACAAGAACTCTACCCACTTCATATGCCTCTAATTCAATTTACCTTGGTTATTTAGGTATTGTAAGGCCTAATGATTAGTATACAAAACAAATTCCTTTGGCAACAAATAATGCCTCCATTTCTTTAAGGCCTGAGCTATTGCATAGAACTCTTGATCATAAACAAAATACTTCTTCTTTGCATCATTCAATTTTTCACTAAAGTATGCAATAGGCTTACCTTCTTGGCTCAATACGGCCCCAATAGCACTGCCACTAGCATCACAATCCACCTGGAACACCTTCCAAAAATCTGGAAGTGCCAACACAGGTTGTTCTGTTACCTTCTTCTTCAGCAATTCAAAACTTCATGTAGCTACTGCAGTCCATTTGAACTCTTTTCTATCCCCTCGTATTGTGTCAGTTAGGGGTGCACATATGCCACTAAAATTCTTAATAAACTTCCCATAAAAACTAACCAGACCATGAAATGATCTTACCTCAGTAGCAGACCTTGGAGTAGGCCATTCCAAGATGGCTTTTACCTTCTCTAGATCCATTTTGAGACCTTCAAGTGATATAACAAACCCCAAATAGACTAACTCCCTTTTTGCAAAGATAAACTTCTTCAAATTAATTAACAATTTCTCTTCCCTTAACCTTTCAAGGACACTACAAATATGCAATAAATGTTCTTCCAAAGTTTTGCTGAAAATTAAAATATCATCCAAATAGACAATAAAAATTTTTCCCAAGAACTTCTTAAGTACCTCATTCATAAGCCACATGAAGGTGCTTCGGGCGTTTGTCAATCCAAAGGGCATGACTAACAACTCATAAAGACCCTCCTTGGTCTTGAAGGCCATTTTCCACTCATCTCTTTCTTGAATCCATATCTGGTGAGAACCACTCTTAAGATCTATCTTTGTGAAGTACTGAGCTCCACTCAAGCAATCCATAAGATAATCCATTCTTGGAAAATAAAACTGGTACTTGATGGTTATCCTATTTATAGCTCGAGAATCTGTACACATCCTCCACTCTCCATCCTTCTTTGGTGTGAGTACTGTTGGTACTGTACATGGACTTAGGCTCTCCCGAATCAAGCCCTTCCTCAATAGCTCCTAAACCTATCTATTTAGCTCCTCTGTTTCAGTAGGAGTCATCCTATGAGTAGCCTTGTTAGGAAAACTTTCTCCTCGAATCAGATCTATCTGATGACTAATTTTCCTTACTGGTGGCAATCCCTCTAGAACATTATCAGAGATAATATCTCCAAATTCACCTAGTAAATCTGAAACTTCAAGTGATATTTCACTACTGCCTTCTTTTTCTTTCCTAGGAATCAAAGCATAACACATATGCTAATGTTTCATTCCATCTAAAAACTTCCTTCCATCAACAAGAAAAATCCTAGGACTACTACATACCTTTTCATCTTCCCTTTTCATGGGCTTCAATTTGTGGCAAACTCCATCCTTTGTTAGAAAGTATGTGTTTGTATGACCATCATGTACTACATGTCTATCAAACTGCCATGGTCTACCCAAAAATAGATGGCAAACATCCATTGGAATAACATCACAGAGAACTTCATCATGGTAACTCCCAATTTTGAATTTCACAAGACATTTTTCACTTACCAGGACCTTATGATCATATTTTACCCAAGCAATTCAATAGGGCTGAGGATGCCTCTCCCTCTTGAGCTTTAGCTTAGAGACCATCTCTTCTAATACAAAGTTATCAGTGCTACCACCATTAATGATCACATCACAACATTTATCCTCACACTTGTATTTGGTACAAACCAAACTCCTCCTTTGTCCTAGTTCAATCTCACCACTTAGTAGGACCCTTTCATTCACCAAGGTCTCTCCTCTTTCTACATCCTTTGAATATGATGATTGTGCATCCTCATCCACATGAACAACCCTAGCTTGGCCCTCATCTCTCCTATCTGTCCTTCCTTGTCATTGAGGGCATTCAAAGGAACAATGACCTTCTTAATTGAAATGGAAATAGGTACCACAAAAGCCTCCTCTTCCTTGTCCATTTCCTCTACCTCTTCCTCTTTGATTTCAAAAGTCTTGATCACGGGAGTGGTTGAAACCCTCATTCCTCTAGTTCCTGCTAGTACCCACATCTTCATTTTTCTTTTGGGTTTCATTTCAACCTCTAGATGACCTACCACTTCCCCTTCCTCCTTGACCACATCCTCTTTGTCTCCCTTCAAACCTCTTATTCAGCTTCTCTTCAACTTGTAGGGCAAACTAGTATGCCTCTTCAACGCTAGTCATTCTTACCAGACTTAATTCCTCCTGGATGCTAGGTCGCAACCCACTGATATATTGAGCAACCTTCTCCTTATTTGCTTTTGCATGACTTGCTCTAATCAAAAGTTGATAAAAATTGTTTGTATATTCTTGGATTGATCTTCCTTCTTGCTTTAACCCATGCATCTTCTTAAACAAATCAAGCTCATAGTCCACAAGAATGAACTGCTTCTTCAATTTGTCCACCATGCGATCCCACCTTGTGATCTTCTCTTTTCCTCTTCGATTTCTTTCCAATTGAACCTCTTGCCAACAAATTTTAGCATGGCCTTTCAGTTTGGCCTTAGCAAACTTAACCCTATCTGGGTCCCTGATATCTTCATACTCAAAGTATTCTTCCAGTTCATTGATCCAGTTGATCAACTCATCTGGTTTCAGATTTCCTGAAAATACACCCACATCAATTGTAGATCTTTTTCAAAATTTAGTAATGGGCCTAAAAAGCCTTTCCTCTTCCTGATTCAGAACTTCCCCATCAAATTCCCCTTTTGGTCCAATTTCTTCTTCTTCATTGTCATCGTCACTATCGTCACCTGTGACAACATTTGTTCCTCTACGGAGCTCCTCCTGCAATGCTTGTACCTACCTTTGGAGGGCTCTAACCTCCTCAAGATTAATAGCTTTAGCCCTTCCACCACATTCTCTTCCTAGAGGCATCTTCTTAACTCAAACCCACAACCACACAGTCCTGGCGCAAATAGCCTCACAGTTGGTGCTCTGTCTACACACTCAGAAAAAGTCACTTTGATACCACTTGATGGGGACACAACCCAAGAACATAATGGACACAATAGGAAAAGGAAAATTGTATTAACTCTAAAAATAAGCTAGTACATTCAGTATAGAGAAAATAGACTTCATAACATGGCTTATGGGCTTACAATAACATAAATCTGGAGATAATTTCTCCTTTTAGTACCTCCTCTCAAACTCCACTCCGAATTGCCTTTTACAATGCTATAAATATCCTTAAATAGACCTCGAAGGGTTAAGGACTAGGAATACATTCTAGAAAGTGCTAGTAGACATCGATCGACCATGTAGAAGGCTCCAGAAGCCGCGTTAGAAGTTGACACAAATCTAGAAGAATCTAGAAAAGGTAACTGAACTTCTAGGTGGCATAACTTTTGAACCGTAGCTCTGATTGATGAACCGTTTACATTTTTTGAAAGCTCTCAAAGTGCTTTATAGCCCTATGGACCAGCTTCACTTGTCCCCCATTTTTGGCCCTTTTTGAGGTCATTTAATGCCCCTAACATGACTTTGAAACATTCTTAGGAGGTCTCCAAAACCTATAAAACTACAATAACTCTCAAACTGTGGGGCCTTTTGACATGATTCTTTTTCTAGAATGATCTAAATTACAATTACATTCATTTGGACAATTTACAGCTCCTAGTTCACCAAAATCATGGCTCAATTACATATACCTATTTTTTTGACATTTACACATATCCCAAGGTGTTCAAATACTCTATCCTAGAACATTGATAGTGGAACTGTGAGAGTTGGAACCTTTATTTGACCCAAATGGGTATCCAAAAATGAAAACACATGAAATAGAAACTAAGTCTAAGTACATTTTTTTGGGTGACACAGGATTGCCCTTATACCTCTGGACGCTCTTGCATCAATCAGAAACGCCATACAATAAGAAAACACGCACACCATACACATGAAAGTATGGGGTAAGTATCCATAATAAAACACATGAGATAATAAACCATCTAACTAATCATCAAAAATAACTGAAAATAATGTAATGATCATAATGCATACATGAAAAGTAAAGTCTAAATGATCTCATCATATACCAATTGAATCCATAATGTCTGATAGTCTCAAAACAATACCACTAATCCATAATCTAGTCTAACATAGTCTGATAATAATAGCAACAATATGTCTAGAAAGATGTGAACGAGGGTAGGCACTACACTAAGGATATCGAGGAAAAAACTTTGAGGAAGGTAATGTCAAATATATCTGATGAGGAAGTAGAGGAAGCATTGATTAACTCCCAAGTTTAATGCCTTCCTAATTTTATCAAATGTTATTGCATTTGTTGTTTAATTAAATACAAAACAATGGAAGAACAACTATGGATTACATGTTATAAAGGCCATAGAGGAATTAATGTATGTTGATGATGAGAAAGATGATGAAGAGGAAGGTGATGATCTAATAGTCAATGAAGATCTACCTATGATTTAGGATATTCAAGATTTAGATCATGAGAAAATTACAATAGAGGTAATGACCTCTCTCCATAAGTCTTCGAGCAAAACCTTAATAACATCTAGTTTAGAAAAGGTTGCAAACAAGTCTCATAAAATTGAGTTAAATGTTGTTTAACCCAACACTTAATTGATTGTTGGAGCTATCTTACTGAGTTTAGTGATGAGTATTCTTACCACTACTCCATCTACTAAGAAAAAGGATTCACCCTTCTTATTATCAACTTAGATTGAGTCACATCAAGATAATGTAATTAATTCTACTATTGTTTTTGTTTCTCAAATTAGTAATTTTTTTAAATTTCAAGTGATTCCATAGTAAGTCCAATGATATTTGAAGTCAAGCATCAACCGAGAACTAAAGATTTAAGTAAAGGTAAGGAAATCATTCCTTCATGTATTCAAAAGGGGAAAGGAAAAGAGTTAGAAGTTTTGATTGAAGAAAATGATTTAGAGGAATACATAGTAATTCCAAATTAGGATCTCACTAATCTTACTCTTGATCAGATGGATACTCTTGGAGAACTTTGGAAGAAAAGGTAAAAATAACAAAAATTAATAGAAGAGAAGAAGAAGAGAAACCAAGTGCTAGAATTTACCAAGGGTATATTTATTGATTCACTTAGTATAGAATTTGATGAAAAGAAACCTATTTTGGACCAACTTATTGACATAGTTCACAAGTCTAATGAATATTTGAATGGTCAATAAAAACTATTGTAGAGGATAGAAAGAAAATTTGAGAACAAGGATTTAGAGAATGTGACATAGAAGACTATCATTGATTAAATGGAACTATCCACTATTCTTGTTACTTTTGAGAGTACTATTAATAATGTTGTTTCCTTTGTAAATTTAAGTGATACTTCAAATTTTACCAAGGAAATCAATGACAAGTTGTCAAAGATAGATATTGATCTAAAGGTAAGTGCAAACTAGTTGACACATGACCCTAACATTAGCTTAGCACATTTTGTAAAGACTAGGTATCCGACAAACTTGTAGTTAGAATTATTAAGAGAAAAAGCAAGAATAAGAGCTACACTATTAGAAATTTAGAGTTTGATAATTCCTAATATGGATGTAATGTACAAACACATTGTTGATGCAAAGACATTAATCCATGATAATAAATCTTCTATTTCTAATCATATGATGGAGTTGTTAGCTCAAGTACAGATCACCTTGCATACTTCAAAAGTTTTGCAAGATAATTGTGACAAAATAATATGTCTAGTTTTGAAGGTATATAATGATTTCCTTTCACATTTTGGTGTTACCTTGTAAATATGTAATTTTAGCATTTGTGTCAAAAAAAGGGGCAATATATCTACAAGGGGTTATATATCTATAAGAGAAAAATATAGTTATACAACATGTGTGAAGTCAAAGGAAGAAGCAAGAAGTTATGTACAACAAAGATATAAAAAATATTTTGAAAAATCAAAATAGAGTCACTATCATCTAAGTAATCTACATTACATTCAAAATCAAGCTATAAATCGAACTATATTGATAGAGGAAGTTATAACTTATCATTTTGAAGTATTTATAATTTTTTGGTATGATAAGTGCTTTTATCACTAATGCCAAATAGGGAGATTGTTGACCTTATGGTCAAAAAATTTTCAACTAGTGAAAAAACATGTGATCTTGTGATAGGTTACATCATTATTCTTTATAAAGAAACTTATGACTTGTCATTCTGAAGTATTCATAATTTTTTGGTATTATAAGTTCTTTTATCACTAATGCCAAATAGGGAGATTGTTGACCTTATGGTCAAAACACTTGTCAACTAGTGAAAAACATGTGATCTTGTGATAGGTTACATCATTATTCTTTATAGAGAAAGCATTTCTTTATAGTGTAAAATGAGTTGTTACAATGTCAACCGAGCTTCACAGTGTAAACTAAGTTGTTATAGTGTAAATTGAGCTTCATAATACAAATCAAGTTGTTGCAGTATCAACCAATAAAAAGTAAGTGTTAATTGAGAAGAATAGAAAGATGGTGTCAACAAAGCTAGCCATGTTAACTAAGTAGAGGGAAGCTAATGTTGACCAAGTTGTAGAGACATCCAAGCTCTATAGTGTCAAAAAAGCTCTATAGTATTTTTTGAGTCATCAATTTTAAAAGAGTTTAAGCCTACTCCCAAGTGATCAATGTGAACCGAGCACTAGTGTCAACCGAGTGTCACTACATGCCAATTTCATGATATTAATGATTGTTTGTATATCACCTAAGTGGTCTTGAGAACTTGATTATCAATAGTGAGCCAACATGGTGTAGGTTATTTAGTATGGAATTGTAGCCAACTTCATAAGGCAATTATTTGGATTGGTATAAATTTAATATACCCTTTTATACCCAAATGAGACAGTGGAATAAGCATGAATGAAAATTAGAAGACTAAAGGCTACAAGTAGTATAAGGAAAAGAAGAGTCACATCTATCACATTAAGGTGATCATTCTACATCAAAGGAATCTCATTCAACAATCGAAGTTGTAGAGTATAGATCAGCTATTAGTTCATCCAAACAGGTGCATCAATCAAATCATCTAACAAGGTGGAGTTAATAGTGTTATGAAAAATCTCCTAATGAATTACATGATTCATTGTAAACTATATGAATCCTTTCACAAGGTGGACCTAACAATCTTTATTGCTCCCAACAGGGCATATCACTAGAAGTGATCAATTGTAAGGCTTGAGAGGCCAACTTTATAATATAGTAATAAAGCTTGTGGGTATCATCCTTGTTGGGACTAAAAATTGCATGCTTCATTTTTAGTCACATCTCGAAAATTTTGAAAAAATCAAGCACTTAAATGCTTTTAGAATGCATGTGCCTAGTTGTACCTGGTTGTCCATTTGAAACCCCTAAGGTGTTTAATGTTTCTAACACCTTTCATTCAGCATGCCTAAGCATTTTGTGAAGATCAATTGTCATCCTGAGTCTTTTGACGAAGTCCTGTTTCAAGCATTTTCAAATTTGCATTTTTACCCCAAGTGTCAAATACTGACAAGAGGTTGTGTTTGCATTTGAATATTTTGCACCTAGAAATGTTTTGTGATTCACCACTTTGGGAGTGTCTAGCGCCCATACCTGAGAACCTATGTTCCAGATTTTGAGTCATTTTGAGTCCGTTTGACTAGGTTTGGAACCCCTCAAAGTTGGCCAGTCACTATCTTCATGCTTTTGCACTTTGCACACATTTCTGGGAAGCCCTGTTTGACGTGCTATAACTTTGACCTAGTTGACTAAAATGCTAGTTTTCCTTTTGCGTTGCATGGTAGGCATCAGAGAATTCCTATGTTTCAATTTTTAAGTCTTGAAAAATCCATTTGATCAGATTTCAAATGCGATTCCAAACGTAATTTGTGACCTTTTACTGGTGTCAGCACTTTTAGATTTATCAGTGCCCTTGTTTGTGACATTATAACTTGAAATTTGTGATTGGAAAGATCGAACAATTTGTTCCCCTGTATTGTCCACTGAAAATACTATAAGTGTGTCAGTTTGCAAGCCCTGATGAATCCATCTTCACACTTTACCAAGGCCATTCCATTCACAAAAAAAAATTGTTTTACTGATGTTTCCTGTCCTGCAAATCCAAGTTGCTAACTTTAGATGCTTGCCAAATTTTTCCCATGATTCGTCATGAGCCCAAATCACATATTTCTAATTTCCTCATGACAGAGAACCAATTCCCCAGTTTTCATCTTTCCAAGTGTTCGTTTGCTCAATTTTCCAGGCCAAATCCAAACCCGGTTTATGGTATTCTGAAATGTTTGTTTGCAGGTGATTCTGAGAAGGCGACTTTAATAGCAAATATCTTTTGACCCTGAATTTTTCATAAGAAAAGATTCGATAGGGTAGGAATATGAGGAACAAAGATTCAGCACATTTGATCTTAAAGCCCAGTTATCTATTTGGATCAGTTTTTAAGGCCAGTTAACGGACTTGCTGACACAAAATTGACAGTTTGCAAAAAGAGTTAAAATGAGTTGTATTTGATTGTTCAGTGGGAAAACTTGCTTCTAATCAGTCTGAGAAGGTTGGTAGATCAATTCAGCATTTCATCTGTTCAGGAACGAAATTTTTTTTTATAGCCAGACCCACTTTGGGGCCCGACTATTTCCATCAGATTGATAAGATATTGGGGAATAAAGATGAACATAATCTTTAAAAAGGTCAAGTGAAATATTTTATGTGTCATCATCATATGGATCGAGGTAAAGCATTGCTGATTGATGAAAAAAATCAATTGGAAACCATAACTAAGAAGGAAAATGGCATATTTCTTATTGTGTTATTGTTAAAGCCTCTTAATTAACTTCTGTGTTTTTGAACATGTATGGTTTTTTCAAAATAGGGGAGGCATTGGGAGCTAACATGAAGATAGTAGAGGATTTTTTCACGCCACATCCAATAAGAAACCATGTTTGAAGACATTGCAGAGAGGGGAAATCAGAAGTGCACACAAGCAACATAAAGGTCCATGCTGAAGTGGAGATACAGAGGAGCGACGTGTAATAACAAAGAGGTCCACGCCTTCACAAGGATCCGCCAGCATTGTTTGAGAAGGGGAGTTGACTTTGAAGATACCCACTCACTGCAAATTAGAAGACACCAAGCGGTAGAGACATTTAGAAAAAACCCATGCCAATGTGCATAAAACCCGCGTTCAAACACAGAGGAACCCGTAGAAAAAATGCATGAAGGCATAAAAAAACCACAGATGCTACAACTTGTGCTGATTGAAGACATAGCAGGAGAGACCATCGGTAGGAACGAAGGTAAAAGCATTTCAAACAAAGAAGATCATGCCATAAGGTAGGGTCTCCACATTAATCGATGCCATAGTTTGCGAGTAAGGGAGGGAGCCTGCAAAATTTTAAGAATGAATGTCTGCCTATATCCCACGTTAATGAGAACGTAGCAGATGTGACATCTATAACAAGGGACGACTTCAAAGGAGCCCATGTGAAGGAATAAGGGTAAGAATAGAGATTTGAAGTCACAGAGTGGTGGGGATTTAAAAGAGTTTGAATGCTAAAATCCCACATGGCCTGTGGGAAAACATTTGAAGTCTTTAAGTACTATTCAACATAGAAGATAAGGTGTCTTTGAGACAAAGCCTTCTAAAGGCAGCGCTTAGCCCTATGTTGGGGCCCACGGGTCAAAATAAATAAATTTTGGCAGTCAAAAAAAGTAATAAAAGAAGATGACGTCAGCAGGGTAAGTTGCCGAAAAAGTCAAAAGTCTGGCGGTCGCTATGGCGCTTGTCGAAAAATCCCAAATAATCTGGCTAGCGACTTAGCGAGTTGTCGAAAAAAATTTAGAAATTCAGCGAGGAGATAATGAGAGGCATGGGTCCCATTGTAGTGCCATCAACAAATCAAGTGGTGACAAGTGGCAGCGACAGAATGATGTGGCAGGCAAATGTCAGGAGCACGCCATATTGCGCCATGTGGCAGGTCCAATGGCTGTCATTAACTTGCCATAGAAGAGTTGCAAGAAAGTTAATATAGCGAGGTAGCGATGATGACGTGGTGTGAGTGACAGGAAATGACTGTGCGTTGAAGGAACAAATTGGAAAGTGCCACATGTCATCAGTTTGGTCAACAGGTTTGACCCCGGATTCAAAGGATAGGAGAAAATTTGAAGAATGTAAAAAATAGGTTTTAATTATTTTCTAAAAAGGGGTTTGCACGTGAATGAGTTTTAAAATCAAAGGGGCTTTTTAATAGATGTCTGAAACCTTAGAATATTGTTAAATTTTCAAAATTTAAAATCAAAGTTGCAGACCTGAATATTTTCTACCAGGGGAGCATTTTTCAAATTGAGATTCTGGGCATTTTCAGAAGGCTAGATATGCCTTATCATATATCGCCGGAATCGGGAGAAGATGAAATTTTCAATTTAGGAGTCAATTTTTACATAGGCATCAGTTTTTTTGAGCTACAAGAGGATTTGTCTTAGGTATCTGAATTGCAACCATTTTTAGATATTGAAGTCTAGAATTGTTTTCCAACATGGTAATGACTTGAATATCAATAGCATATAGTTAAAATGCAGTTGGGGTCACGTTTATCTTAGTTATTTGGGGAGTTCTCCAGCTTTTCATAAGGTAAATTAGATATTTTAGTGACTCAACAAGTTTTCATCATTCAGAAATAGACATTTGCAAATCAGTTGCAGATAATGATGAAACAAAATCAGATCAGATGGGATGAAAGAAGAAAGAGGTTACTCAGTTGCATAGGATTGAATTTCAAGTGGACACTTGTCATCTTCAAAATAGATTTGGGAATTCTTTCTCTTCTATATCTTTCTTTCTTTCTATCTTTATAAGGGTTCCAGTTCCAGTTTTTTGTTACTGGGAGACCATTGTTGGTAGGAAAGTTGCAGTCATTCTGTGAGACCATTTCTTTGGATCCAAAACTATAATTCCACCTTCATTCTTCAGCAAATTTCTCTATTGTATTGAGCAGGCTTGTATGTTTTATGCAGATAGTTCTTTTCTGTTAGGTGATCTATGAGTTATTTTCTATATGTCTTTCATGTATTTTTTTTCAAGGAGAATGAATAAAATACAGCAAAGATTTCCAAATTCAATTTGATTCTTGTCTCCTGTTTATGGATATGTTATTTCTTCTAATTTGTGATCAAAGAGCATGAATTAGGTTGCATTTCATTTTGAAATGTATGTGGTTAAAATGTCTTGCATATGGATCAAAGAGCCATGTAATTGCTTGGTATTTATCACAGGGTTTGCAGATTTCATGGTGGTATATTTTGAGTATGACATTCAAATCTGAAGCAGATGTCTGTTCACAAGGTGAAGGATAGATCAGGGATCTGGATGTAGTAATGTGTCTCAGATTTCCAAAAGATGTATGGTTATAATTCATTTAATTTCCCAATAGATAAGGCACTGATCAGAAATAGGATCACTAGATTTTGTTGCTCATATTTGGGTCTTGCTGATATCAACATTATTAATCAAACACTTTTCCCCTTTCATGTTGAAGAGCTATAATAGAATGCCCTCACTTAGCTTATGAGGTTCCTAAATCTACATTTAGCTACTGTAGATTGATGTTACTTCATTAGTTATCAGAAGAAATAAGGGTTTTATCTGCTTCATAATAGATTTAGTGTATGATTTAACAACTAGTACCATATAAGGAATCTATAGGTTCACCCACCTAGGTTTTGCAAATCCTGAAGTGCAGAAGAAGTATAGCCTTATAGTTGGCCTGGCGTCTGAATGGATGTGTTGAAAATGGGAGTTATCTGCCCCTAGATGCATCTTGTTCTCATCAGGGTAATTGGAAATGGGTAATGTTTTCAAACACCAACAATCCCCACCATAGTTTTACTTTCTATTTGGAAGCTTTCTAGGTTACCAAATATTGTATCAAGTGTTATGAATGTTTAAATTCCTTTTAGTCCTTCATGCATATAATTAGATCATAATAGCTTATTAAGGATTAATTGGTGAATTAAATTTAAATTTTTATTGGTTCTTGATTCACCCCACCCACCCCCCACTTGTAGTCACCTAGCCCACCATACATTTCCAAAAATATCTTCCAAATGTTGGTTTCATTACTTAAGATGAGGTGACATTTTTTATTTTAGAATTATCAAATAATATTTCTTTTTATTTTAGAATTATCAAATAATATTTCTTTTATAATAAACAATGACGAATAGTTTGAGAGAGTCTTTAATGGACTAAAATATAGGAATGAAATAATATTATGTCAAAATGTTTATAAAGATATTTAATTCAATACATCAATGTAGTTAGAAACATAAATACTACTTGAATTGAAAGTAAAAAAAATTGATAGAAGTAATCACCCATATTCTTGAAAAATATCAACCACCCTTCCAAACAATCATATGTTAAGAAGTACTAGGGCTAGAATATTCTTGGCTCATAAGACCAAACACCATTTATAGCTAATAGGCAATCAAATAAAAGTCTAAGAAAATATTCCAATCATCCTAGATGTAGATTAAAAAAAAATATTGTATTATGGAAGACAAATTATGGAAAAACCTATTACATATCCCCACAAAGATATTTTACAATGCTAGCCTCAAATCCAGAAATAAGAGAATGAAAACCAAGGAAACTAAGAAAATTTTAGGTTCATGCCTAGGTTAAAGCATAGATCTGTGTCACCATTTATGATACAAAAACCTATTTTGGTCAAATCTCATTTTTCTATCAAAACTCAATTTTTTTCAAAAACTTAAAATACCCTTTTATACATATCAGATTCAATATCATCATTATATAAATTTTTTGAGTGTTTTGATTAGTTATAATCTATTATAATCTCAAAATATTATAAGTTGATATTTCAACATTTCAGAAGATGCTCCCTCAAAAAAAGAAAAAAAAATAGTAAATCATAGCAACAAAATAAAAAAATTATGTTTATCTCTAGAGGAGAGAATCTTCTTCACGAATATGTAATTTTTCTCAAGAACGTATAGATTTGATAGAGAATTTTGATGGGAGGAAAAATCTATTGGATTCTAATAAGGTTGAACTCTAGTACTTATAACAAAGAAAATATACATCAAAAATAATTATTTCTTTTTATGTTCACTAGCTATACATGTCATCTATAAGATATTTTTAAATTAGAACAAAAAAAGATAATTTGTATATACTTGTTTGATGGGAACAACACCCTATATTTTTTATAGTTAAAGGGAATTCAAAATAAAATAAAATGAATAAATTCTTATTCAAAAAAAATTATAAAAATTATAGGCATAAGAGTCATCTAATTCTACACATTTCATCAGTTTACATCATCTTCATATTTTAAACACAGATACCATTTTTTTGTCATTAATGTTGAACTATCTATTAGTCTCAGGATGGTTTTGACATTTGAGTGCCAACACACTTAGCCACTCTTTACATTGGAGCCGAGCACACTATGTATGCCGAGCCACAACATGTGCTGAGTCAAAAAATCTAATAGGTTCCAAGCAACCTTCAAGTGGCGAGTAAAGATCAAGTGTTGAGTGATCTTCAGGTGTCGAGTGAAGATCAAGTGCCGAGTGACTTCAAGTTTTGAGCATGACACAAGTGTCGAGTAATATTTAGGTGCTGAGTCATAGATGATGCTGAGTAGGATAGAATCACTATAGTACCCAAGTAAGCTAGTTTCTTACATGTGCTGAGCATCAAGAATCAATAAGTACCAACTAACATAGAATGCGTATATGAGTTTGAAAAGACACAAACTCACATGTCAACCATTTTATGGCCGACATATAATGAATCTCAAAGAATCAGATAGATAAGATTGAATCTTTTATATTTCCTATGTAATCTACATGCATCTAATAAGAAAAATGGAGAAGGCATGCAACCAATAATAAAAGTGCAAGGAATGAGTAGGAAACAGAGATTCAATATGGATCATAGATCCATATCTAACCCTAAGTCTTCGAATGTCTTTATAAGGAAGATGAAATCTCATTCTAGATGAGATGGTTGAAGAAGTGTATGGAGAAACTATAGTGGAGTTCAGAGTGAAGAGTAAAAAGACTTAGAGGAAAAGAGCAGCAAATAGATATTTAGTTGATCAAAACTAAGCAAGGAATACGAATAGATATTAGATTTCATAGAATCAAGGTTAGAGAAAGTAGATCAAGTGCCTAAATTCAGGAAACAAGGATTGTAAGATATCAGATTTATTATACCTAATACTCTCTAGAAATTGTATTAGAAAGAAAATCCTATGTTGATAGGTTAGCTTAACAGTTATTTTGTAGATCCTTTAAACAGGTGACTAAATCCTTTAACAGGGTAGCACTTCATGTAAAGTGGTTTAAATCCTTTAACTAGGTCACTATTGACACAATGTAAAGCCTTTAACAGGGTAGTCCTTTAATGGGGAAGACCATCAGAAGTGGTCAAACATTATTACTGTAGTGATTTTGTGGGTATCATCCCCACCCTAGTTTTACCTTCTTATTCTTGGAGGGTTTTTTGGTTACCAAAATCTCAAGTGTTATGTCGTGATGCATATATGTTTCTCATAATTTCTTAATGTTTATATGCATGCATGTTCATTTCAATAATATGTTATTAAGGGTTTAAAAATAGGTTAAAAGCTAGTACTTCTGATTCATCCCCCCTCTCAAAAGAATTCTTTCCATTAAGACATTCCAACAATTGGTATCAGAGCCAAATTCTCTCAAGAAGAAGCTTAATAGCTTGGAGGAAAAGATCTAAAGATGAAAGTTTTCAAACTTGGAAAGATCATTGAGAACTAGGTGATATATGTGCATCTCGCTCTACACAAGGTAGAAGAAGCTAGAGTGGAATTAAGAAAATCTTTAAAAAGAAGGAAAGAGATAGCCATAGCTGAAAATGATATAAACTACAGGGAGATTGATACCACACAAGTGTTTGCCAATGGAGACACTAAAGAGTTTGATGTAGGAATAGTAGAACTGATGGAGAAAAACAAAGTTCAAGCAGAAGAGATAAGATCTCTCAAGATAGAACATGAATCATAGGCCATAATGTTATGTGAAATCACTGAACAAAAGAAAAGAGCAGTTAAGGATAGAGTCATGATGGAAGATGACAAAAAAAAATCTTGCAAATAGACTAGAAGAAAAATGTTTTGAATTAACAAGGATCTCAAATGTGTAGATGGATACATTTGTCCAAATGATGAACCTTTATCATGAACTTAATATGAAAGATACTGAGATCTCTACTTTGAGGATACAAAATGAACCACTGCAAAATCAATTGAGCAGAGAAAAATAGATAGCAGAGAATCTCAACAAGTTAGGAGAACCCATCAAGTACTTTGAATAGTTGCTAAAATTCCCAAGATCAGCCCATGATACATCAGGACTTGGATACAACAACACTAAAGTTGGGGAATCATCAAAGAGTATTGAGAAAATAAGTGACAAAGGTAAGGATTCTAAACCCACTTGTCATTACTATAATAAAAAGGGGCATACTACTAATGTGTGCAAGAGTAGAAGATTCAATCAGCCAAATACACCAAAAAGCAAGGGTTACTATCACAAGTGCAACATGCAAGGACATATGACACAAGATTGCAGGACTAAAGTCACAAGGACACAAAGATTTTATGGACATTGTCATAATTGCAAGAAGTATGGACATAGAGCATTTGAATACAGATCAAAGCCTATGTGGACATCAAATCAACCAGAAAAAACAAAATAAAACCACTACTTTTGGTATTACAACACCAGGTATAGCTGTCATTATTGCTAGGAATATGGACATATACCCTAGAATTGCTGGTGCAGGAGCACCTAGGTAGGCTAAGTGTGAAACCTAGGTATTTCTTTATTTTTGGCTTGTAGTGATGCTAGCCACATCACTATTCTAATAATAGGTCCTATGTGGTCCTTAGGTGTGTTTAGGAGACTTCGCAAGACCCAAAGTGACCAAGTTGCTAGAAGTTGCCGACTATTGTCAACTAGGTGACTTAGGTTCGGAAAAGGCTAAAATGGTCTAGAAAGGTTCCAATGGATTTGAATTGTTTATTTGAAGTCATTTTATGCATATTATATGTCTACTTTGTTTTGTGCCAAATTTGGAGGTCTAACTCCATGTAGAACAAAAGTTGCTGAAATGTTGTCATGTTGTCATGACAACATTTTCTTGCAAAAAGCAACTTTTTGGCATTTGTGTGTTTAGAACATCCTAACTGTTTAGAATAGTTATGGAACTAATGGAGGAGCCTGTAAAAACATGAGGACAACCATTTTCAGGGGGTTGGACAAGTTGGTTTTGCATTTTTGTACGAATTGAGCAAGTATTTTGTGGCCGGTTTTATGCATTTGAAGGCATTTTTAATAGAGGAGGATTGAATAGCCTGATTTTTGTGTTGGAAAAGTTCTGAAATATTTTTTTTAATCTTTTTGTAGTGTTGGTTTGATCATTTTAATTCGTTTGCATTAGTGTAGAAAAATCTTTTTGTTCTTGGCAAGTTGCTGATCTGAACAGGGCTACACTTAGAAAATGGGATCTTAGGGCCACTTCCCACCATTGGAAACCTCTGGTATTTTGGGATTTGGAACTAGGATCCATGTAAATTATGTATCAAGAAGGAGGGCCCTTGAAAGCATCAGAAAGCATTTTTAAGGTGATGCCCTAGGCAAGCCAAATGCAACTTGGCTAGGAATCACAGTTGGAAAATGAGTTATGGAGAGGATTGAGTGTACAAATACCTTAATCCGGCTGCACAGTGAGTAATGAGAAGGTCTAACCTTGCTCCAGTCCAAAGGAGAGGTCTTGGAAAGGTGTCTAAGGTGGTTTTCCATCACAACAGCGATAAAGCACTTGAAATCCTCATTTTTGGCCTAAAACTGTACTTTCATTGTACGGAAAGTTTGGAGGCTAGAAAATTATAGAATCTTGAAGTATTCTAAAAAGGGTATCCAAAAATATAAATTTTTTTGTAGGGTTGTTAAGAAGTTTTTCAAGAAATCTTGTTTCCAGCTATTTAGGAGGGCTAATTCCTAGTAGCCTTTTTGGAGCAATTTGGTGTATCTTCCCTAGTAGATTGAATGCACCTATGAAATCAGCATTTTTTAGGGTCATGGATGTTAGAAGGAGTCTAAAAAAATCCTAGATGAAGAACTGGTACCCTTGGAGCTATAGATGGACTTGAGGGTTAATAGCGGACTGGAGCCGACTAGTAAGAAATTTGATGTTACTTTGTTGGTGTACCCCCAACTGAAGGATTAGGATCTCTTAAGCAAGGTCCTAGTAATTATAGGGTGTGAAGAAGCCCTATTGGGTCTAGTGAATGACCTAAGGTAGCCCTGAGAGAGAGCTTGGGGTTTGGAAGCAAGGTTGGGGTGTTACATCAGAGTGGTATCAGAGCCAGTTAAAGATTTGGGAAAGGTAGTTAATGTTGGAAGCTGCTGAAGAAACAGTAGGAGAATCCATGATGGTGACAAATGTGGAGTTAGCTAAAGAAGTTGATGAGCAAAGGCAAAGAAATTAGCTTCTTGAAGAAGCACTAGAAGAGGTGAAGCAAAAACTAGATGCAGTTGTAGAGGCAGCCAAGAAAAGAGATGAAGAAGAAGATGGGAATGGTAAAAAGGTAGCAGAGGAAGATATTGGACCTAAACCTGATCCTATCTTGCAAGAAGAGCCCTTCTTGAAGGCAATCAAAGCCTTAGGAGGTAAAGCTTTGGAAGGAGTGCCACTTTTCAGTGGTAAGATGGATATTGATGCAGTTATGGATTGGTTAGAGGGTATGGAGAACCACTTTGAGTGTGAGGGTATCTCAGAGGCACAGAAGGTTAAGGTTGCTAAGTCAAGGCTGAGAGGCTCAGCCTTAACATGGTGGAAGTATGTACAAGATGAAAGAGTCAGCATGGGCAGGAATCCAATTGCAAATTGGAGTGCTATGGCAAACAAAATCAAGGAGAACTTCCTACCTGAAGACTTTGAGATCCAACTCCATAAAAAGAGGCAAGGACTGAAGCAAAAAGATCTTGATGTGACCTCCTACACTGAAGAATTTTAGAGGTTGTGTTTGAGATCCAAGAAGCAAGAAGAGGAGTCACTCAAGGTGGCAAGGTATCTTGGTGGCTTGAAGTGGAACATTCAAGAGGAGCTTAGCTTATGGGCCCCTACCACTATCCAAAGATGTCATCAGCTAGCTTTGAAGGTAGAAGAAAAGAACAAGAGGAAAGGAGATTCTAACTTCAAAGATAGAGGCAAAGGCAGAAATTAGAAAAATCAAAGAGGAGGCTACCATGGCAAAGGTAGTGATCAAAAGAGCCAAAGTGAAAGCAAACCCATGGAGCAAACTATTGACCACTCTTCAAGAGGTGGTTATAATAGAGGGAGAGGCAATCAAGGAGGATCAAGTAGGGGTAGAGGAGGTAGGAGCAGCTCTTACTTTGCAACAATGAAGTGTTACAATTGTGGTCAACTAGGCCATCCTACCTATAGGTGCCCGGACAAACCCTCTTCCTCAAGCCAAGATAAAAGGCTAGCATATGCACAAGAAGATAATAGAAGTTGCAAGGATGTTGACATAGTGAAAAAGGTGAGAACCTCATGTTTGGGAGGGTGCTGATCAAGCAACCAGCTTCTAATGAGCCTAGACATAGAAGGGCATTGTTTAGGATCAAGTGCAAGATCCTAGGAAAAGTATGCAAGGTGGTGGTTGATTCTGGATCAACTGATAATGTAATATCAGAGGAGGCTATTACAAAGCTCAAACTGAAGAAGATACCTCATGACAACCCTTACAAAGTCACATGGCTTAACAAAGGGCAAATCATCCTAGTGAATGAACAAGCATGGGTGGACTTCTCAATTGCAGGATATAAAGACCGCTTATTATGTGATATTTTTCCAATGGATGCTTGTCATCTTTTGCTAGGGAGACCTTGGCAATTTGATAGGGAAGTGGTCTATGATGGCAAGGAAAATACCATAACATTTAAGAAAGGAACCAAGACCTTCAAAATTCAGTCATTGTTAGAAGGGGATGAACCACAGTCCAAGGTGCCTAATGTGCTGCTATGTGGAGAGAAAGAGTTTATTAGAGACCTCAAGCATGAGGAGAGCCAAGGATTTTCAGTCATACTAAAGGCTGCAAGTGAAGAGAAGCCAGTCCAAGAACCTTTACCAGCAGAGGTACAAGAGTTGCTTGTAAAGTATAAGGAGATTGTTAGTGATGGTACACCAGCTACCCTACCACCAAGAAGAGTTATCAGCCATCAAATTGACTTTGTTCTAGGTGCCTCACTACTTAATAAGGCAGCCTACAAGTTAACCCTAGATTAGAACCTTGAAGTGGCAAGACAAGTCCAAGAGTTGATGGACCAAGGTTTGATCCAAAAGAGCATAAGCCCTTGTGCAGTCCCGGTGGTTTTGGCATCCAAGAAGGGAGGAAAATGGAGGTTGTGTACTGATTCAAGGGCCATTAACCGCATTACAATCAGGTATAGGTTTCCTATTCCAAGAATTGAAGACCTTATGGAATGTCTAGGAGGTGCTATGTATTTCACTAAGCTGGACTTGAAAAGTGGGTATCACCAAATTAGAATAAAGGAGGGAGATGAATGGAAGACAGCATTTAAGACTACTGATGGTCTTTATGAATGGCTTGTGATGCCATTTGGTCTTTCCAATGCCCCTAGCACCTTCATGAGGCTCATGAACAAAGTGCTCAAAGACTTCACAGGCAGATTTGTGGTGGTGTATTTGGATGATATCCTCATCTACAGCAAGACCAAAGAGGAACATGTCAAGAATGTAGAAGCAGTTTTGAAGAGGCTTCATGAGGAGAAGCTATCTATCAACCTTGAGAAGTGTGACTTCTTCAAGCAAGAGTTGGTGTATCTAGGCTTTGTGGTGTCTAAAGGAACTTTGAAGATGGACAAGGAGAAAGTTGCTGCTATCCTAAGTTGGCCTACACCTACCACATCTAGTGAGGTAAGAAGTTTCCATGGTTTGTCTCAATTTTATAGGAAGTTCATTAGGAACTTTAGTGGTATTTGTGCACCATTTCTTGATACCATAAAGGGGGGAGTCAAGTCCAAGTTTAGGTGGACTTTAGAGGCTGAAAAGTCATTTGATATGTTAAAAAAACAAGTAGCTACTCAACCCATCCTAAAATTGCCTAGCTTTGAAAAGTTGTTCACCTTAGAATGTGATGCAAGTGGCCTAGCAGTGGGTGGGGTGTTGAGTCAAGAAGGTAGACCAGTAGCCTTCTATAGTTAAAAGCTAAATGAGGCCAAGAAGAAATACTCATCCTATGATCTAGAATTGTATGCCTTAGTCCAGTGTCTTAGGAAGTGGAGACACTATTTGTTGCCAAAAGAATTTGTTGTGTTTACAAATAATCAAGCTCTTAGCTACATCAACACACAGGAGAAGTTGAGCAATAGGCACTTGAAGTGGATGGAATATTTGCAGGCCTTCACCTTTATAATCAAGCATAAGAAAGGACAAATGAACAAGGTTGCTGATGCATTAAGTAGAAGGGTTTTAACAGTCCAAGAGATTCAGCTCCATAGCATTGGAGTGGAGAGTTTTCAGAATCTTTACAAGAATGATGAGGACTTTTCTGAAGCCTATAAGGTATGCATGGATTTTGGAAACCACTTTCATAGCAGATTTTTAGAATACACTTTGCAAAATGGGTTTCTATTTAAGGGTAACCAGTTGTGTGTACCAAGAGGTTCCATGAGAGAGAACCTAATACAAGAGAAGCATAATGGCAGCTTGAGTGGGCATTTTGGTATCAGCAAGACAATAGAACTAGTGCAAAGGTTCTATTATTGGCCTAAATTGGTCAAAGATGTAACCAAGTATGTGGAGCAATGTATGGTGTGTATGAAGGAAAAAGGAGGAATGAGCAATGCAGGTCTTTACTAGCCCTTACCAATTCCTAGCAGACCATGGGATTGTGTAAGTATGGATTTCATTGTTGGTTTGCCTAAAACTAAGCAAGGGTATGATAGCATTTATGTTGTTGTTGATAGATTCAGTAGAATGGGACATTTCATTCCATGTAAGACAACTAATGATGCAAGTCATATAGCTCATTTGTTTTTCAAAGAGGTTGTAAGGATTCATGGACTTCCATTAAGCATTGTGTCGGATCGAGATGTGAAATTCATGAGTCACTTTTGGAAGACTTTATGGAAGAAGCTTGGCACTAACATGTCTTTTGGTTCAGCTTACCATCCTCAAACTGATGGTCAAACTGAGGTGGTTAATAGAACATTAGGTAACCTTCTTAGGTGCCTAACTAAGGAGTATGGTCAGACTTGGGATGTTATCATCTCACAAGCAGAATATGCCTACAATGATAGCAAGAATAGGACTACTGGAAAGAGTCCTTATGGCATGCACCCAAGAGGTGTGTGTGAACTAAGGTGTCTTGGAAACATGGATCAGATTAGTGGTCAAGCTGAAGACTTTGTACAAACCATGAAGGAGATTCAGGAGCAAGTCAAGAAGACTATTCAAGACAACACTCTAAAACTCAAAGCCAAGGTGGATGAAAAGAAGAAGGATGTTCAGTTTGCTGTTGGGGACTATGTGATGGTCCATTTGAACAAAGCAAGGCTTCAAAAAGGCATTCCTACTAAGTTACAGATGAAGAGGGTAGGGCCTTGCAAAATATTGGCTAAATATGGAGCAAATGCCTATAAGGTAGATTTACCTTCCGATTTGGGCATATCCCCTATTTTTAATGTGCAAGACTTGGTGGCATACAAAGGTGACCCATCTCAGCTCAGTCCTGATGTTCATGAAGATCTTGAACTTGCTTCAACACCTACAAACAACAAGTTGGAGGTAGAAAAGGTGTTAGATTCAAGGGTAAAGAAGACTACAAGGCACAAGGTTTACATGGAACACCTCATCAAATGGAAGGAGAAATCAATTTCAGAGGCTACATGGGTTGCTGAGACAGAGTTCAAGAAGGTTGGCATAGCTCTAAATTTGTTGCAAACTGATCCACCTTGAGTTCTTTGTTGGAGGGGGGAGTATGGTGCAGGAGCACCTAGGTAGGCTAAGTGTGAAACCTAGGTATTTCTTTATTTTTGGCTTGTAGTGATGCTATCCACATCACTATTCTAATAATAGGTCCTATGTGGTCCTTAGGTGTGTTTAGGAGACTTGGCAAGACCCAAAGTGACCAAGTTGCTAGAAGTTGCCGACTATTGTCAATTAGGTGACTTAGGTCCGGAAAAGGCTAAAATGGTCTAGAAAGGTTCCAATGGCTTTGAATTGTTTATTTGAAGTCATTTTATGCATATTATATGTCTACTTTGTTTTGTGCCAAATTTGGAGGTCTAACTCCATGTAGAACAAAAGTTGCTGAAATGTTGTCATGTTGTCATGACAACATTTTCTTGCAAAAAGAAACTTTTTGGCATTTGTGTGTTTAGAACATCCTAACTACTTAGAACAGTTATGGAACTGATGGAGGAGCCTGTAAAAATGTGAGGACAGCCATTTTCAGGGGGTTGGACAAGTTTGTTTTGCATTTTTGTACGAATTGAGCAAGTATTTTGTGGCCGGTTTTATGCATTTGAAGGCATTTTTAATAGAGGAGGATTGAATGGCCTAATTTTTGTGTTGGAAAAGTTCTGAAATATTGTTTTTAATCTTTTTGTAGTGTTGGTTTGATCATTTTAATTCGTTTTCATTAGTGTAGAAAAATCTTTTTGTTCTTGGCAAGTTGCTGATCTGAACAGGGCTGCACTTAGAAAATGGGATCTTAGGGCCACTTCCCACCATTGGAAACCTCTGGTATTTTGGGATTTGGAACTAGGATCCATGTACATTATGTATCAAGAAGGAGGGCCCTTGAAAGCATCAGAAAGCATTTTTAAGGTGATGCCCTAGGCAAGCCAAATGCAACTTGGCTAGGAATCACAGTTGGAAAATGAGTTATGGAGAGGATTGAGTGTACAAATACCTTAATCCGGCTGCACAGCGAGTAATGAGAAGGTCTAACCTTGCTCCAGTCCAAAGGAGAGGTCTTGGAAAGGTGTCTAAGGTGGTTTTCGATCACAACAGCGATAAAGCACTTGAAATCCTCATTTTTGGCCTAAAACTGTACTTTCATTGTACGGAAAGTTTGGAGGCTAGAAAATTACAGAATTTTGAAGTATTCTAAAAAGGGTATCCAAAAATATAATTTTTTTGTAGGGTTGTTAAGAATTTTTTCAAGAAATCTTGTTTCCAGCTATTTAGGAGGGCTAATTCCTAGTAGCCTTTTCGGAGCAATTTGGTGTATCTTCCCTAGTAGATTGAATGCGCCTATGAAATGAGCATTGTTTAGGGTCATGGATGTTAGAAGGAGTCTAAAAAAACCCTAGATGAAGAACTGGTACCCTTGGAGCTATAGATGGACTTGAGGGTTAATAGCGGACTGGAGCCGGCTATTAAGAAATTTGATGTTACTTTGTTGGTGTACCCCCAACTGAAGGATTAGGATCTCTTGATCAAGGTCCTAGTAATTATAGGGTGTTAAGAAGCCCTAGTGGGTCTAGTGAATGACCTAAGGTAGCCCTGAGAGAGAGCTTGGGGCTTGGAAGCAAGGTTGGGGTGTTACATCAACTGCATAAGAACACATGTCAAGGGGAACTATAAAATATGGCTAAACCAAACCACATGTTTCAGTTGATTGAAAACTAGTCATATTAGCAAGAATTGTCCTACGAGGTGAAAAGCACCAAAAATTGAATTCAACAAAGGGAAGGAAAAGGTAGGCGTTGAACGCATAAGAGTAGAGATGAATGAAACATGGAAGAAGAAAAATAAGGGCAGCACATCAAGTGAAGGGATCACTTCACCCAATGGGTCAAGTCATCACACTTCATCAAACTAAGTATAAGAGAGGTGTATGGGACTGATATACAAAGTTACATCATACATTAGTCCCAAGACAAAGAAGTACTAAAAAGAAGAAATAAGCATAAGCAAAGATGCCAAGACATAATATGAAGATTTTCACAAAACTGTCGAATTGTCCTTAGATGCTGAGTAAATCCCCAATACATGCCAAGTTCTTAACAGCCACTGAGTTGATAATTGATGTTGAGTTAAATAAGTCCAATGGAAGCTAAGTGAAGTGGAAATTTAGTGCAAGCTGAGTAATGTTAAAAATCCTTCAGAAGCTGAGTAGGCAGTTGACCATTTAATGCGATGGAAATAGGGTATATTATTGTGATTTTAATCATTTATCTTCATCGAGAACAAGAAGAAAAGAAGAGAAAGAGAGTGGAGCAACTTCATAGCAAGAAAATTCCAACCTCTTACAATGTGTTTTCATTGATCTTGATTTATTTTCATTTGTGTTGAGCTATGCAGTTTTATATTTCTATGTAAATAAAACCCTAGTTTGCACAAATGGCTTCAAGTTCTAAGAAAACCCATGACAAAGAGTTTTTTGAAGTATAGCTAGTATCTAATAAGGTTAAGAAGCCTAATTTTTGTCCCATCCCTAAAGTTGCATACAAGAACGATCCCACCAGAGCCCTTTCTCGCATACTCTTGAAAGTTGTAATAGTTTAGGACATAAGAAGATGCTATAATTGTAAGATAGGAGCTATAGGAGATATAGAAATAAGAGAAGCCTATGAGAAGTTGTGTGTAGATGGAGTTTTAAAAGATGAATACAAAATTATTGAAAGGAAAGGTTTAACATGAGTTTTCCCATCGTATTTAAGACAGAATGGATCAGACTTGTGTTAAGCAGAATTCATGATGGTAGTCTGTGACTAGAAGATATTCCCATCAAGATCACAAAAAGAATCATTCATAGGGTAATTAGATATCCTACCCTAGATCAGTACAGGACCTTGAGAAGTGAATCCAAGGAGGTTATTGAGAAAAACATAGGTTCCTAGTGGAATAAAAAAGCAATTAAAATTCACACCATTCAAGATCCTCTTGTTGAATTTACTATTAGAGTTATTGCCCATAAATTCTATCAATCCAGTAGACTCAACAGTGTGCCATGTATTGCAGTAGATGTAGGCTACAAATTGGTGAAAAAGGATCATACTTATGATCTTGCAAATTGTAACTACAAAAGATTAATGGAAACCTAGCAACTATAAGAAGGACAAAGGGTGCCTAATGCAAATTTGGAGCAATTTTGGTTTGCATATTCTTTTATGTTCAGACTGAATTTCCTTCTTTTGGAAAAGTTACATGGAGAAATGATAGAACTATCATAACCTAAATTAATGAATATATAGAACAAATGGGAGATGATTTTGACACACTGATGACAAGCTATTTTGAGGATTTCAAGAAATACATGAAGAAAAGGGCGAGAATACCAATTTCCTTAGTGGAAAGACATACTAATGATATATGCTTCTTAGTTGATATTGATTTCACCTATATCCAAGCAACAATTCCAAGGGTGAGATGGCTAAGGCTATTTGGTTATGAGATCAACATAGATGAAGCATCTACAAAAATAACTGCATTATTAGCAAAAGAGACAGACAAGAGTGCCCCACACTTTGGCACTTATGATGTGGCAAGGTCAAAGGTGAATACAGAGTTACAAACTACCTCCATAATGAAGAAGAAAGATAAATTGGTGAAGAAAATTAAGAAGAAATTTGGTGAAGGAATTGAGGCTAAAGTAGAAGAAGAAGATGATGACGACGACGATGATGATGAGGATGAACAAGAGCAAAGCCAAATGGAATTGACTCAAGGCCTAGGTGAAGACAAGGAGGAAGGTGCGGAGGAAGAAAAAGCCAAGGAAGCACCAACCCAAGCTGAGCCAAAGAAAAGAAAGGCAATAGTACAACCTCCAGCCCATCCCAAAACAAAGAAGGGTGCTAAGCCAACTCAAGCCAAGCCACAAATACTACTCACAAGGGCTACCACAAGGGCATCTTCAAAAAAAGGCAACTATCAAATCAAAGATAAAAAGAAGGCTATTGAATAGGCTGGTGAAGTGCCGAGAAAAAGAAGAAAATATGTTGCACAACTGGATTCTGATGAGGAGGAAAGAACAAAGACAGAAGATATCAGGCAATTCAGAGGGGTAAGTCATCCTCCCAAATCAGCCTTAGATAAAATTTGTGAAAATATTAAGAATGCAGATTTTACTGATTTGAAAAGCATTGATTTCAATAAGCTAAATAAAGAAGAGAAAAACAAAATAGAGGAATCAATATATTCCATGATGGTTGAATTCAAGTCTACACCTCTAGAACTAGACAATACCATGCCTAGAGAATTATATGAGATTAATGGAAACAAATGGCATCATTGTCTGAAAATTGAAAAGGAGATAAGAGAATCTACCTTAGCACAAGTGATGTCTGACCTAACAAGAGGTCAAATAACAAAGGCTAATAAGAAATATAGTGAAAATTTCACACCAAAGCATAGAGCCTTTGATATCTTACAAAAAAAGATTGAAAATGGTGTCAGTAAGTCAAAAAAAAATATGGAAGTTGATATATGGCTTGACTACTATCAAAGATGGAGAAGAAGATCCCCTTGAGGGACAAAACATAGAACATGAAGAGCCTAGTGAGAAAGAGGAGGAAGAAGTAAAGAATACAGAAAAAGGAGAAGAAGAGAAGAAGAAGAAAAGAAAGGAGAAGAGAAGAAGGGAGAAGAAAAGAAATATGGAGAGGATAAAGAAACAAGTGAGGAGGAGGAGACACAAAAATAAGATGAAACAACAACAGCTGAGCAGGAGCAGCAACAAGACCAGAGTGTGCAATACACACAATTGCCACCTTTTAGCCCTCCTCATGTACCCATCACACCTGCAAAAACTATAACTATATAGGATGTTTGTGACACCTCTTCTTAGAATATCAATCCTTTAACTATAGAGGATCTCAAAAGAATCCTTGACCAATCTACACAACAAGTAAAATTATGTACAGATCCAGTAGTGGTCAGTGTGGATGAATAAAAAAAATTAGTAGAAGACATAATTAGAGATAAGGTGAATCCACAAGAAACACCTTCCATCATTTATATAGCTACTAGTAGTCAACTTCAAATGAAAATATTTGTTTCATCAAGAATAGTTGACACCATAGTATAGAAGCCGAGTGCAGCAGGAGACAAAGAAGTAGAACAAACAAGACAAACTATTACATCTAATCCTACAACACAAACACAAGGTGCACTTCCTAAAATTTCTATAATTGATCGAGGAAGTACACAGTATGAGGAGAAAGAAAAGGAAACCCCTAAAGAGTAGGAGGCAATACAAACATTGATAAATTTCCCTACCTTGGGAACTCCTTCAAAACAACCAAGCAATGATGCAATGCCACTGCAAATATCAACACTAGGATGAAGTATTGCAAAAGTTTCATGGGTACTTCATTATGGAGACCTTGAATTAAATGAGGAGATAATCATACCAAGTTATGAATAAAAAACAATAAGCATTGATCAAATCAATGAGGTGTAGGAAACATTAAACAGAAGAAAGAGGCAGGAGATACTCAAGAAGGATTATAAACAAAAGAAAACATTACATGAGATTAAGGACATCCTTATGGATGCCTTCAGTTTGTAGTCACCAGATGAGTCAAAGCATATAATGGAGCAATTATTAGATATTGTTGACTAGGTGACAAATGAAGACCAAGAAAAAAATGTAAAACTTATGGAATGGTCTGAAACAAAATTCCAAGGGAAAGTAAATGAGAAAATATCTAGTAAAATTGCACTTTCCTAGGTTGAATTGGCAAAAACACTTGACAAAGTGAAAAGGGTACTTGAGAATATATTCTCATTGTACAACAAGCTGTGTGAATTTTCATACTTCACACAGGAGACAAGACAAATAATAATGAGCCTATAGAGGAATCTAAAGATTTCAAGCATGCAACTACCCAAAGATCCAGCTCAAAGTGAGAAGCACTTTAATCAAACACTTCACACCCAAAAAGAAGTAGCTGTGTTAACAGTAGAAGAGGCCACCATTAAGGCCAAACTAATATAGCTACAATCCTCCATTACCCCACATTTGGAAGTACTCCATAAAGAATAGGTCTATGTTGAAACTATTCTCAAGAAAGATCCTAATCTTTCTACTTTACATGGACTTGTTCACCTTGCTACAGAGACTGCCATCTAGAACAATTCATTGGAAATTTCTTTGTATAATTGTGATGCAACTCTTAGGATGATTATGGAGGTAAATAGCACATTTTTGGTGAAATATGGTCTTAATCCTTAGCACTCTTTGACATAAGTGTCAAAAAGGGGGAGATATTATAAAGAGAATGGGGGAGCCAAGATAAAAAGGGGAGCATGACATACAACACAAAATTTTGGTTACCAAGATAGCATAGATAATGGCACAATCAGCTTAGGGGGAGTTACAATAATTTTGAGGTATATATTGTAAGTTACAATATTTTGATCAAGTTTTCTTTTAAAATCTCTGTATATATACCGAGTAGATTAATGAATGTACTCATAAGGTCAGATAACTAATGCTTAGTTAAGTGTTTTTGACACTCATGTCAAAGGGGGAGATTGTTAGTCTCAGGATGGTTTTGACATTTAAGTACCAACACACTTAACCACTCTCTACATTGGAGCCAAGCACACTATGTATGTTGAACCACAACACGTGCTGAGTTAGAAAATCCAATAGGTGCCGAGCAGCCTTCAAGTGCTGAGTAAAGATCAAGTGCCAAGTGATCTTCAAGTGCTAAGAAGCCTTTAGGTGTCAAGTGAAGATCAAGTGCCAAGTGAGTTCAGGTGCCAAGCATGATACAAGTTCTGAGTAATATTTAGGTGCCGAGTCATAGATGATGTTGACCAAGATAGAATCACTACAAGAGTCAAGTAAGCTAGTTTCTTATATGTGCCGAACATTAGGAATCAATAAGTGCCAAGTAAAATAGAATGTGTATATGAGTTTGAAAAGGCACAAACTCATATATAAACCATTTTATGGTCGACATATAACGAATCTCGAAGAATCAGACAGATAAGATCAAATCTTTTATATTTCCTATGCAATCTACATGCAGCCAATAAGAAAAATGGAGAAGGCATGCAACCAATAATAAAAGTGCAAGGAATGAGTGGGAAATAGAGATTCAATAGGGATCATAGATCCATATCTAACCCTAAGTATTCAAATGTCTTTATAAGGAAGATGAAATCTCATTGTAGATGAGATGGATGAAGAAGTGTATGGAGGAACTATAGTGGAGTTCAGAGTTCAGAGTAAAAACACTTAGAGGAAAAGAGCAGGAAATAGATATTCAGTTGATCATAACTAAGCAAGGAATATGAATAGATATCGGATTTCATAGAATCAAGGTCAGAGAAAGTAGATCAAGTGCCTGAATTTAGCAATCAAGGATCTTAAGCTATCAAGTTTATTACACCTAATACTCTCTAGAAATTGTATTAGAAAGAAAATCCTATGTTGATAGGTTAGCTTAACAACTATTCTTTAGATCCTTTAAACAGTTGATTAAATCCTATAATAGAGTAACACTTCATGTAAAGTGTTCTAAATCCTTTAACTAGGTCACTATTGACATAGTGTAAAGCCTTTAATAGGGCAGACCATCTGAAGTGGTCAAACATTATTACTACAGCAATTTTGTGGGTATCATCCCCACCCCAGTTTTACCTTCTTATTCTTGGAGGGTTTCTGGGTTACCAAAATCTCAAGTGTTATGTGGTGATGCATATATGTTTCTCATGATTGGTTAATGTTTATATGCATGCATGTTCATTTCAATAATATGTTATTAAGGGTTTACAAATAGGTTAAAAGCTAGTACTTCTAATTCACCCCCGCTCTCAAAAGTATTCTTTCCATTAAGACATTCCAATACTATCAGATTCTGATATCTCGTTTCTTTATAAAAGGTGACACAGGTTTGTGCTTTTACCCACCCAAAATCCTTGTCTAGTGACAAGTGCTATAAAACCCTAAACTTACACAACAACAACATAGGACCATAAATAATGTACACATACCTATGCTTGAGAGAAATCCTTGACAAATCCATTTAATTTTTTGATTCTATTCAAATCTTTAAAAATAATTTGTAATTGAGTTTTGTCATTCTCAAGCTCTTTATTTCCATTATTTTATTTGCCAAAGGAAATATACTATTGCATTCACTTTCTTGTATTATGAATTAGTTTCCACCAATTATAGATGACTATTTTTTTTTTATCATTTAGATATTTGTTAAGTTTAGTTATTTATTTTTAAATTTTATATATTATGGAAACTATTTCTCTAAAATTTGATTAGTTCATTTCATTTGGTGCTATATGACCCCTTTCAATGGAGACTTCCTCCATCTATCATTTATTTCGGTGAGATTTTTAGGGATAAATATTAGTTTTATTTAGCAAATTATTCAGTGTATTAAGTAATTGATCAATACAAAATATATAAAATCATTAAGATTAAAATAAAACTTTTTAAATATACAAATATAAAAACAATAATTATTATCAATGCACATTTTAAAGAATTTTAGTAGATTTATTTTTTGAATTTTTTCTATTTCTTATTCATATGTTATTTATTTATTTTATTTTAATTTTAATTTTCTCTTTCCAAGGGTGGACTTCTTCCATATTTTTCTAGTTAATAAATTTCCATGCAATTTATGTTCACCCTTACAACCATATACATTTAATTTTTTAAAATATTTTATTTTAGTATTTTTTAATCATTAAATGACCAAAGCCTAGATTAGTTATTGTTATTTATTTTAATAAAAAAAAATAATGTTTTAAGAAAATTTGAACTCAAGACCTTCCACATGAGAGGCTTGCAAGTTACCATTGTGTTGTAGCCTCTTGCCTATATTTTATTTCAATATTAGTATTAATTTAAAATTGTATTAATTCTATCCAACACCCCAAAATAAAAAGAATGTATTTATTAATTCTAGAGTCCTATATATGTTTTATATGTGTGTATGAAATAAACTCACTTTTACTTTTCTATATTCAAAATTGTATTTTTAACAATAAAATAAGTAAATTATACAAAATTCATGTTTACTAGATAAAATTTTAAATCTATCAATAAATAAAATTTCAATTTGAAAAAAATAGTATTTCTATAGATTTGAAATATGTACATACTTAAACATGAATGACTTATTTTAGAAATATAATCATAAATAGAGTCAACAACTTGCCAAAGAAATCACCAAAAATTAAATTTATTATGCAAGTGTGTGACTAGATTTTAGCCTGTCCAAAACTTATAATATTTACATTTTCATTAATGAACAATAGTAATGTTGTCTATAAATCATGCATAAATAATTACATTGTATCATTAATTTACTTCATTTCATATTTGAACATATAATAATAATGCATATTCAACAAATAAAAATAAATGCAAATATCAATCATGATAAATACACACCATATAAATCAAATATATTTTTATGTAACAAGTATAGCTTTTCCTAAGACCCACGAAAGGTATATGAAAATAAAGAACCATGATAGATGGAACAAAATGAGCTACCTATACTAGAGATTATAATCCGTTGAGAAAGTCTACTTTCCTCTAGTTAACCACCCAAAAATAAAGCTATTTCCTCATAAATTCATCAAACTAACTAAAAGAATCAATTTTAATTATGTCATAGAAAAATTTGATCAACTTTCTTTTAATCTAATTTCTACCTATTTTGTAGGATAATACCTAAATTAAAGTTTAAATTTTTAGATTCATATTTTACTTTAATCAATATATTTCTAATTACTACACTATACTGATAAGTACATGTCACTAGTCACTTCATGATATAGAATTTTTTTTGAGATTTTTAATTTTTTTTAACATAACTAGTAAATTTATTATTTAAATTTTGATTTTAAATTAATATAAAAAACTATAGTTGGGAAAATACATGTCATGTGGCACTTGTTACATATATCCAATTAAAGAGTCATCTCATGAATATAGATAGATAGATAGGGGATGAAAGAGAGCACACCATAGATAGATACATATATTGTATTAAATGTTATCTTACTTATTTAAGAATTTTTTATATTTTTCTTTAGAAATGAATTAAAATGAGGAATTTCCTTAATTTTACTAATTAGAAATTATTTTCTTATATATTTATCCATTGAATATATTTTAGTAAATTATATATATAAGGGTAGATCTTTATGTTATTTTGTTTTTAATTAAGAATTGTATTTAGTTGCTTAAGATTTATTACATAAAAAGATCATATATTTTATTGTATTAGTTTAATAAAATTCAATATTGTTCAAACTTTTCTTAAGATAATAATCAAATAAATTATATTTTACAAATAAATAAATTGTAATAATTTAATTATGATGTTGCAATCCTTATCATCAAGATTCAAATGTTTTTAAGATGTTATTTGTTGAATTTAAAAAATATACATTTTCCCTAAATATGATACATAAAAACATATTGGCATACACAAATTTTCTCCATAAAAGAACATAGTTTTTCCTAGATATCAATCTATCTTAAGATATAATCAAATAGTTTTAGGTCTAGATTTGAACAATTTCCCTATAAATGCCTATGCTCATGATGCACCCAAAAAAAACCTTCATAAAAGATTTTTTTGAATCTAATTAATCTTGCTCACTTTAATAATTTCTAAAAGAAGAAAAGAAAATTGTTCAAGTTAATTTCTACACTAAAATAATAATAAAACTAGCCATGGCAAAACAAAAAGGCTCAAGATATTTTCCAACAATAGTTTCTACAAATTGCTTATCCCCTCTTTTAAAAGGCATACTCAAACTAGGATATGTAGCCCATCCATGATATCCAATAATAATAACATATATAGTCTATTAGCTACTTAGAATTGATTTTACTTGTCAAATAATGTTTAAGTCTAACCTCTTTAATAGCTAGCAACATTACTATCACTCTAGTTGTTTATATAAATTTGGTTTGCTGACCTATCCATATGTGCTAAGCTCAGAATCTATGATGTTTGAGGCTCCATATTCCCTTCCAGCATCTAGACCACTTGCCTCATACTTGGCCTCACTTCCTCATTTTGTTGAATACATTGTTGAGAATTATGTCTCAACCTTGCAAGCTTTTTCTAGAAAACTCTAGAAAAATTATACAAAATTGTAGATTTTGTTTGTGGTATATTTCCACATGTTTATGAGTTGGAAAAATGTGTATGAGTTGTTAAAAATGTGTCTAGTCTCTAGAACAATGTAGAAGGGCTATTTTTTGAGTGTAAACAACTCATTATATGACTTTTATGGTGGTCTAAACTAGAGGAAAAAATTATGGATGAAAATGGTATTCTTGAAGTTACAAATTACATGTGGGTACCATATGGCATGGTTGTTTTTCCCATGGTTTTGGCCCATGGTTTTGTAAAACTAAAAATGGTTTCCACATGGAAAATCACTATAAAAGGAGGGCTTGGGGAGATGTTTGAATCATCAAGTTTAGTTTGCCAGATTGGTGCTAGAAAGAGTCTCTTTAAGTCCAAGTCTGAGTTTAAGTTGTGGTAACTTTCTATTGTAAGAACTTGCATTGCAAGTTTATTGTAATCTCCTAGATTTGAGAATACATTGTAAAAGTTTTTGAGGGTGGGATTTTTCTCCCAGAAGGGTTTCCCCATGGTAATCATTATGTTGTGCATTCATTGTTAGTTTTATTATGTTATTATGTATTTCTTGAGATCTCTACAATAGTTAGTTGAATTTGCATAATCATTCCCTCAAAAACTAGTGTAGGAAGCAATTCCATGCACCTTATCTTCCTTACAAGTGGTATGAGAGCCTAGCTAGTTTCTGTTTTGTTTTTTGGGTACAAGGTTTTTTGAGCTGATCAAGGTTTGAGTGGGACCTTGTGCAAAGGTTTTTATTTTTGTGTTGTAAGATTGTAAAGATGGCAAGCACATCAGCGAGGATTGATGTAGATAAGTTTTTTGACACAAACTTTGAAATGAGGAAGCTAAAGATGGAAGATATATTTATTGATCAAGATATATGGGATGCAGTCAATGAAAAGAAGTTGAGGCCCACAAATCCAACTTTAGCTACAAAGTATGATGTGAGAGATAGAAAAGCTAAAAGGCTCATTAGATTGTGTCTTTCAGGCTCTATACTAATTAATGTACATGAAGACCCTATTATAAAGAAGCTTTGGAAGGAGCTAAGTGAGATCTATCAAGTGAAATCACTTGTGCACAAGATTTTCTTAAGGAAGAAGTTGTATCCTTGAGAATAGAATAAGGTGGATAGATTTTCAAGCATCTTCAGAGTTTTATTATGTTGGTAACTTACTTGAACTCAATTGGGGTATGGATGGATAAATAAGAAAGGTGAACTTCAGTTGTCTTGAAGATGGTAGATGTTGTTGGTTCTCCACTTTCTAAAGAAATGAGAAGGAATGTATCTCTGAATGCCAAAGAGGCAAGAATTAGAAGAAACATGGCCATTCTAAGTCCAAGAATATGGGGAGATCAAAATATTGTGGTAAGTCCAAGGTGATTTGATTGAATTTTTTCAAACCTAGACACTTTAGAAATGACTACAAAGAGAAAAAGAAAAAGAAGTAAGATTATGATTCTAATTTTAAGAAGGAAGATGGAGATGCTTTCATCATAGCCTTGGCCACTCATGTAAGTGATAATGCATGGTTGATAGACTCAGATGCATCTTTTCACATGACTCCTAATAGAAATTGGTTTAGTAAATATGAAATTTTTGATGGTGGTAAGGTGTATTTGGGTGAGAACTTAGTTCTTGATATTGTTGGTCATCGAAGTATTTGTGTGAATTTTTTTAATGGTAGAATTAGAAGATTTGATGGTGTCTTGCATATCTTGGGACTAGCAAGGAATTTTCTATCTGTTAGTAAACTAATAGATGTGGATGTGCATGTATTTTTTTCTAAAGAAGGTGTGAAAATGGTGAGAGGTGCTATGATAATAGCAAGAGGAAGCAGATTGGGTATATTATACCAGCTTGATGTGGGCAAGGTTGAGTGTAATAGTACTGCTAATAAGATTGTGAAGAGGACTACTTTGTTGGTGAGGAGAGGGTTTCTCACCAACAAATGGTCATGATTTTTGGGTACCCAAGGGTGCTTTATCTATTGAATAAAAGTTACTTGTAGAGAAGACTATATTGTGGCATTAGAGACTCAATCATATAGGTGAGATAGGTCTACAATCCTTAAAAAATAAAAACATTTTTGATAGGTCGAATGAATACAATCTTTATTTTGGATTTTGTGAGCATTATATCTATGATAAACAAAACCACATTTAATTTTACTTAAGTTCTCATAAGTCCTCATATATTTTTGATGCAAGAGCATCCAGAGGTATAAGGGCAATCCTGTGTCACCCAAAAAACTTGTACTTAGACTTAGTTTCTGTTTCATGTCTTTTCATTTTTGGATACCCATTTGGGTCAAATAAAGGTTCCAACTCTCACAGTTCCACTATCAGTGTGTTTGAAAATCTCAAAAAAATAGGAGCATGCAACTTGGCCATCATTTTGGTGACCTACAAGGTGTGAATTGGCTAGATGAATGTAATTGTGATTTAGAGCATTCTAGAAAAAGAATCAGGTCAAAAGGCCCCACAGTTTGAAAGTTATTGCAATTTTTCAAATTTTGGAGACCTCCTAAGAATGCTTCAAAGTCAAGTTAGGGGCATTAAATGACCTTGAAAAGGGTCAAAAAATGGGGGACGACTGAATCTTGTCCATAGGGCTATAGAGCACTTTGAGAGCTTTCCGAAAATGTAAACAGTTCGTCAATCAGAGATACGGTTCAAAAGTTATGCCTCCTGGAAGTTCGGTTACCATTTTTGGATTCTTCTAGATTTGCACCGACTTCTAACGTAGCTTCTGGAACCTTCTATTTGGTCGGTGGATACCTACTAGCACTTTCTAGAATGTACTCCTAGTCCTTAACCCTCCGGGGTCTATTTAAGGAGATTTCTAGCATTGTAAAAGGCAGTTCGGAGTGGAGTTTGAGAGGAGGTACCATAAGGAGAATTTATCTCCAGATTTATGCTATTGTAAGCCCTTAGGGCATGTTTTGAAGTTTATTTTCTTGTACTATTTGTACTAGATTATTTTCTCAGTTAATATAATTTTCCTTTTTTGTTGTTTCCATTCTGTTCTTGGGTTGTGTCCCCATCAATTTTGGATCTAATCCATTTGGATGTATTTGATCTAATTGATGTTCTTTCTATTGGTAGATCAATTTATATGCTTCTTTCATTGATGATTTCAGTAGAAGAATGTGGGTTTATTTTCTTAGAAGAAAAGCTAAAGTTTCTAGTCATTTCAAAGAATTTAAAGTAATGGTTGTGTTGCAGATTGAAAATAAGATAAACTATTTGAGAATTGATAATGGCAGTGAATATTGCTCCAATGATTTAGACACATTTTCTAAAGATTGTGGTATTAAAAGAGAGAAGATAACTCTATATTCTCCACAACAGAATGTAGTTGTAAAAAGAATGAACAAGACCTTGATGGAGAAGGTTATGAGTATGTTGAGTGGAGCTAGACTGGAACAAAAATTTTTGTCCAAAGGTATAACCATTACCTGCTATCTAATAAATAGGTCTCCTATATCAACTCTTTTTGATAAGACACCAATAGAAGCATGGTTGGACCACAAGCCTTCACTTAGATATCTAAGAGTTTTTTTATGTGAGAAATATGCTCATGTGCGAAAGGAGAAGTGAACAAAATTGGATAACAAAGATGTCAAATGTATCTTCATCAGATATAGTTATGGTGTGAAAGGATACAAGCTTTAGGATCCTATTGCATAGAAGGTATTTTACTCCAAAAGAGTTATTTTTAGAGTAACTAAGGCTTCTTCTATTACAATGCAGTTGGAATGGATAAGAGAAAAGAAAGATGTGATTCAACTTCCTACTACACTTAAGAAAGTTGAATCGAGGCCCTTAGAAAGATAAGTTGTTGAAGAGAGATCTAAAAGTTCTAAATCATCAGATGAATAGGGAGAACTTGATCATGAACCTAAACCTAAACCTAAACTAGATTTTGTTCAAAGGTCTAGTAGATTTAAGGAAGCACTAGAAAGGTACACATATTCTCTTGATGGCTAGAGGTTTATATTTAATTTGAATGCTAATATTAATGAATCAAAATTTGTAGAAGAGGCTATTGCTATGAATGATTCAGTGTCTTGGAAGATAGCCATGGAAGAAGAGATGGAAACTCTTAAGAGGAATGAAACATGGGACCTCATACCATTTCCTAAAGTAAAGAAGCTTGTTGGTTGTAAATAGGTGTTCAAAGGGAAGATGGATTTAGATGGAAGCACTGAGAAGTATAAAGCATGATTGGTTGCAAAAGGTTACTTCCAAGTTGCAAGAATTGATTATGGTGAAATTTTTTCTCCTATAGCAAAAATGACATCCATTAAATTTTTACTTTCTATTATAGTAGCTTATGATCTAGAAGTTGAGTAGATGGATGTGAAGACAATTTTCCTTCATGGAAATTTGGAAGAAGAAATTTATATGACATAGCCAAAGCACTTTGTGGTGAAAGGTAAGTCATTTGGTTTGTAAATTGAAGAGATCCTTGTATGATTTAAAAAAGTCCTAGGATATGATACTAGAAGTTTGATATATATATATATACATATATATATATATATATATATATATATATATATATATGTATGTATATATATATATGTATATATATATATATATGTATACATATATATATATATATATGTATGTATATATATATATGTATATATATATATATATGTATACATATATATATATACATACATATATATATATGTATATATATATGTATATATATATGTATATATATATGTATATATGTATGTATATATATATATGTATGTATATATATATATACATATATATATACATATATATATACATATATATATATATATGTATGTATATATATATATGTATGTATGTATATATATATATGTATGTATATATATATATATATATATATATATATATATATATATATATATATATATATATATATATATATATATATATATATATATATATATATATATATGTATGTATGTATATGTATATATATATATGTATATATATATATATATGTATGTATATATATATGTATATATATATATATATATAGAGAGAGAGAGAGAGAGAGAGAGAGAGAGTTTGGGATTTGTGTGATCCAAATCTAATCACTATATATACTACAAGTCTAATGGTGATTATTTCTTGGTTATTGCCTTATATGATGATGAGATGTTGTTTATTGGCAAAGGAAAAGGTTTGATTGCTGAATTAAAATCTTAGCTCTCAACAAAGTTTTAAATGAAAAATCTTGGTGTAGCAAGGTACATTCTACGAATGGAGATTGTCAGAGATAGAGAAAATAGAAATCTTTTGCTAGGCCAAAGAAAATATGTTATTAATATTCTAAGAAGATTCAATATGTAGGATTTTGGCTCATTGAGTGTTCCCATTACTATGGGAACAAAGAAGCTTGCTAGCCCATAGTTTCCTTCATTCCCATTAGAGATGGAAGAGACGAGTCAAGTACCATTTCAAAATGTTGTTGGAAGTTTTATGTGTGCTATAGTCTGTTCAAGACTAGACATTGCCCAAGCAATGGGAGTAATTTCTTGTTATATGTCTAATCTAGGAAGAGCACATTGGGATGCAATAAAAAAAGCTTTTAGATACTTGCAAGGTACTTCAGAGTACTCTATATTTTTTCATGGAATAAGATATGAGAACTCCTTGGATATTTAAGGCTATGTCAATTGGACAGGGCTAGTGATGTTAATAGAAGAAAATCCACCAATGCATATGTGTGTACATTATTTCATGGTGCAATTAGTTGAATCAGTAAGTGACAAGTTGTGGTCACTTTGTCCACTATAGAGGTAGAGTATATGGAATCTAATCATGCCTACAAGGAAGACATCTAACTTAAGAGATTTTTGTTTAGATATAGGGTTCAAACAGGGTGTAGTGACAATTTATAGTGATAGTAAGAGTTCAATCTACCTAGCAAAGAACCTAACATTTCATGCCAGGACCAAGCACATTGATGTAAAATATCATTTCGTGAGTGATATGGTCAAGGATAGCAAGGTGAAGCTGGAAAAGGTGGATACTTTGGTGAATATTATTGATGCATTAACTAAGCTTGTGAACACAAAAAAGTTTAGATGGTGTTCAGAGTCTATAGGTCTTTCGATCCCTAGAAATTAAGTCCATGACACTATGGATCTCCTGATTCTTACAAGGTATTTGACAAGTGGAAGAATGTTGTGAATTGTGTCTCAACCTTGAAAGATTTATTTGGAAAACTCTAGAAAGTCTTAGCCAAAAAACTCTAGAAAACTTTTAGAAAATTCTAGAATTTGTTTGTGGCAATTTTCCATGTGTATTTTAGTTGGAAAAAAGTGTATGAGTTGTTAAAAATGTGTCTAGTCTCTTAGAGAACAATGTAGAAGGGATATTTTTTCAGTGTAAACAACTCATTATATGACTTTTATGGGGGTCTAAACTATAGGAAAAAATTATAGATGAAAATGTATTCTTGGAGTTACAAATTACACGTGGGTAACATATAGCATGGTTGTTTTGCCCATGGTTTTGTAAAATCATAAATGGTTTCCAAGGAAAATCACTATAAAAGTAGGGCTTAGGAAGGTGTTTGAATCATCAAGTTTAGTTTGCAAGAATAGTGCTAGAAGGAGTCTCTTTGATTTTGAGTCCAAGTTTGAGTTGTGGTGATGTGCTCCTATAAGAACTTGTATTGCAAGTGTATTGTAATCTTCCAGATTTGAGAATACATTGTGCAAGTTTTGGAGGGTGGGTTTTCCTCCTAGAAGGGTTTCCCCGTGGTAACCATTGTGTTATGTGTTCATTTATTTTTTTTAATGTTATTTTTCATTTCTTGAGATCTCCACAATAGTTAGTTGAATTTGCACAATCGTTCCCTCAAAAATTAGTGTAGGAAGTGATTCTTGGCACCTTAGCTTTCTTACATACATAACAATGCTACAATACCTCTTCTCTTCTTACCTCTTCCATTTCCCCCTCCTCTTGTACAACACCTTGTTCCATAATATTCATCATGTTCCCCTGCTAAAATTGGCTTGTAGCCCATGTAGGAAAATAAACCTTACTTGAATGTTGCATAGTCAAATCCAGATTTCTTTGCCCATATATGGTTTTCAAAATAGTCAGACTAAAACTATACACATTGACTTTGGGAGTAATGAGAGTACCAGCAATCCACTTGGGAGCCAAGTATCCTCTCATTCTTCTTGTAGTCATTAGCACATGGCCAATCTAAAATCTTCTAATTTGGCTAACATATTACTATCGAGAAGGATGTTCTTGGGCTTCACATCACTATGAATGATGTAGCCTTTTCATTCTTTATGGAGATAGAGAAATCCTCTTGTGATACCTATTGCAATCTCAAATCAATCCTTCTAGTTGAGTACCTTCACCTCACTCATCTTAGAGTTCCTTGTGAATAGCAGGGAATTCAGAGTACCATTCGCCATGTAAGCATAGATCAGTAACCATTTCGATCCTTCAACATAAAATCCTCAAAGCTTGACCAAATTGATATGTCGTATATTCCAAGAGAGCTAATTTCTACTCATAATTGCTTCTCATCTTGTCTTGAACACTTCTTTTTCATGGTCACAAGTGTACCATTTGGTAGAGATCCTTTGAACACAAATCTATATCCTCTACTCCCTAACTCAAACCTAAAATTCCTTGTTGAAATTTTTAGCTCCCTATGAGTAAACATTCTCAAAAAAGAGTCTAAAGAATCTTCGTGCTTATCCATCAACCATTGGTAATGCCTCCATAAAATTTTTTAAAAAAAGAAATAGTTAGGACAATGATGAGTGCACCAATGATCCCAAGAAATAATTGTTTTGCTTATGTGTTTCTTGGAAATTTGAGAGGTGGCCCATTCTAATGAGGATATTTTTATTCCATCTCAAAAAAGTAGAGTTGCACATGATGAGAAAAACTCTAGACCAAGTTTGGTAGGGCCCATAGGTAGATTGAAAGAAAATGTGGTATATGAGTTGTTGCAGAGGTAGGCTTTCTTACAATCTTTCTTTGTTCATATTGTAGGGTATGAGAAATTTTAATCATCAAGAATCATTATGCCAAGATTGATGAATCGGTTGGTTTTTTAGTTACTCTTCCAAACATAGCCAATGGATGCTTAATCTTAGGAAACCTAGACATGATTGTTTGTGGGTTTGAAGCCTCCCACGTAGCTTCATGACTAAAGATTTTTGGGCTTTTAGATTCTGAAGGCACTACAGGCACCATAAACATCACATCCATCTTTTGTGATAGATAAGATCATGTTTAACTTATTGCTATCCAATATTGCAAGTTGAAACCCTTGTCTAAACTCAGTCATGACAACTTGTGCTAGACCATTATAGTTAGGAACTAGCATGTAAGTAAAAAAAAAAAAGTAGAACCATTACTTTTGATGTTGATATTGAAAATGTGTTTGTCCTTAATTCCTACAACTCCACTAAAAATTATCCCAAAGTCTAGTCATCCAATACTATATAAAATTGTTCCATTTGAACACAAATTGTTTGGGCTTGGATGGATCCATCTACATGGAAAATATCCTAGGAGCTAGATCCATTGAGCTTTTCCAAGAGATTAACTTTTGATGATTTGAACCTCATCTTGGGCAACAAGATATCTATGCAATTTTCAAAAATTTTCAAAATGGTATTAGATTGGTTGTCATTTGTCAGCACTAAGAAATTAAGAGAATCCAATAACATAGCCTAGGATGCCTTGTTTGTTGTTTTGGCTAACTAAATAGATGCACCCTCTATATTGAATAGTACCAATCTACCATCTTTTGACAACATCAAAATGCCTAGCCATATTTTGGTTGGAGTCTCCCTATTGGCCACCCAAATAGTCAGCTTAACTGGTATTTGCGCATAGTAGATGCCAATATACTAGTTTCTTCTATTTGGGATGAAGAATTCCAACTCAAATGTATCATTCTTTTATTGTGATAAGGTGACTTAGCCTTACCAAAATTTATTGCTTTATTTGTGCTTTCTTGGAAAGTTTCTAAATGAAGATGGATTCTTCCACAATAAAAGATTTGGGGTATAAAAATAGAAAGCTTCTATTTTTTTGTGATTTATTCTCAGATGTTTTGTTTTAGGCAAGTGTTGTGCATAAAGAAGTTTCTAAAATAATTTGTAAATACATTGAATGTAGATGCTTTAGAAACTGTTTCCTCTTGTATGAAAACTCTGTAAGTACAAAGCATTTTTGTAGAGAATGGAGAGAGAGATGAGAAATTATTTGCATAGGGTTATGCTACCAGATTTTCTCTTGAATGGAGCAAGATATAAATCTCCATGTGAAGGCTGAAAATGTATTGTAACTTGTTGTTGAATAATACAATAGCTTGATGGTTTGGAGGGTGGGGTTTTTACCTGGAAAGTTTTTGCCCACATATATTTGTATTCTATGTTTTGTCTCATTCTTCTAGTTTCATGATTGTAGAATAATAATTTGTATGTCATAATGCTGCTGAAATTTATTTTGATCGGTAGATTGCAATCACTTTCCTTTAAGGTTTTAATTGTGGGAAATAAACTATGTCTATTTCCACTTTTATGGCACAGTAGTATGCACTTCTATTTTCTTATTAGAATTTGTTCAATGAACTATTGGATATAGGATGTGCATACTGATCTCAAATGAATTTATAGGATGCTTTCATTTCCATTTAATTGGCATTAGAGCCCATTTTTGTGAATTGTGTGTTGCTTGCATGTGAGTATTCACAAAGTTTCTAGTTTTGGGTATTTCTTTTGTTAAGATTTCTTAGCTCCAGAGCTTGAGGAAGTTGTTTTGAAGAAATTGATTGATAATTAATCTTTTGATGAGTGGAATTCTTGCAATTTATTTATTCTTTTAGGAGACAACAAACATTTCTTGAAGGATGGTGAAGGTAGAGAAAGTAGAGTTGGTCATGTTGAAATGACATTGATTTGGAGCTCTTGGTTGACAACAGAATAATTCTTGATGCATGAGTATTTGAAGGTGTCTCTTTTGTTACCTAGAATGCATAGAGGTATGGAGTTGATCATTGGATGATCTAGAAGCTTCTGAATAACCTATCTCTCTCAGATGCATGTACTAGTAATGGTTGTGGGATTGGTATACAATTGGGCTTGAAGTTCCAATAGTATGCTTTCCTCTTGGATGTTTATACATGCTCATTATATCTGAGGGGTTTATACATTTTCCTAAAAAATCTATGGTGATCTTCATCTATGATAATTCATTATTCTAGATTTATTTGTTCAATTTTTTTTAGACTTTGAGTCTTCCAGATGAGAAGTGGGTGTGGATGTGCATGGGTGTTCTTAAACACAATGTTTTTGTGGGTTTTGCATGCTAGAATAAAAATTGGTATTTTTTTGTGGATCTACTAAAGAGCTATTTTCTAGACTCTTGTTCCATTAGAGTGGTACTAGATGAGATAGTTGTAGTTCTACATGCATGCATTCTTTGTGCATGGTGAAAGGAGGTGTTTTTCTTTCTCTACATGGACATGTTGGTACATGATCAGTCATGATCAGTCACTCATCATTTTTATGGTGATGCTTTGTTAGATTTTGGACTATAGTGCTTGATGTGTGTTGGCATTAAGTTTTGTTTGTTATTAGTCAAAAACTTATTTAGATTTTGTATGATTATCAAGTTCATCATTTAGTCTTCAGTGTTTGCTAAGAAATTCAATGGTTACCAAGTTTCATAGTTCATACTGAGCATTCCAGTGGCTACCAAGTGAATTTAGGTAGTGCAAAGTCTAGTAGTTCAGACCGAGTTGTTTAGTTCTTACAAAGTAGTTCAATTTTTACTGAGCTTCACAGCATCTACCAAGTCATCAATTCTTTTGATGTGGAGCTAGTGTTAACTGAGTGATGGGATGAGTAATGTTTACTAAGTACAAGCAAGGTAAAAATGGTATTCAATTTCTACTGAGTGACACTATATATATCAAGTCTCCAGTGTTCACTGAGTTCAAAGATACATCGAGTGATTAGTATGGACTATGCCTCTACTTATCTCAAATGCATGATGATGTTGAGTAATGTAGTGGACACTAAGTATTAGAAGCTCACCAAGTCAACTTTCAAAACCTAAATTTCTATGTTTGGGTTGACTCAATAATATTGGTATTATCTTGTGTATCATACTAAAGCATGATGATGTAGTAATTTTTTTAGAAGAGTGAAAGTGAATGTGATGATCAACATGCAAATGTGAACCAACAATAGAGTAAAGTGTATAGCAAGGTGAAATTAGGAGCAGTCAAGTTTTATTTATCACAAAGAGGTGATCAACATTTTAAGGATCTAAACCACCAATTTAATTATAATTTATATCTACTATTTCATCCTAACAGGTGAATCAGCTTCAAATCCTTTAACATGGTAGACTTAATAGTCTTTTCTTTAAATCTCTTAACAAAGTGCATACTTCATTGTATGTTTGTAAAACCTCTAACAAGGTGGACATAGTAGTCCTAATTGCTCCTAATAGGGAAGATCATCAAAAGTGATCATTGTAAGCCTTAATAGGCCAACTTTATACTATAGTATTGAAGTTTTGTGGGTATCATCCCCAACCTAGTTTTACTTTCTACTTGGAAGGTTTTTGGGTTGCCAAATATTACATTCAACTATTTTTTACTTTTAGTTTCTCATACATGCAATAGATTAGATCTATTAATGGTGTATGGTTTATGTTATTTTTTCAAAAGTTTTGAGGTTATTGATTTAGCCCTCCCTTCTTAGTAACCTAGCTAGTCTTGATTATTTCCAACATATGTGGACATTATTGGCAAATCAAATTTTTTCTTGATGTGGTGTTTGAGTCATGTTGTCTACATGATTATTCTATTTGATCTCATTTTCATATTTCACTAATTTGATAGTGGGTTTGCATGTTACAATGACTAGATCTACAAGTTTTGCAGTCAGGTGGGTAGGCTACCCATTTAAATGTAATGAGATAACTTGGATGTGGACTATCTATATCTACCAAATTTTATTCAGTGTTGGTGCAGACTTTTTAGTTGGCCTTTTCTGTGGTCACTTGTGCATTTGTGTGGTTTCTTGGAGATAAGAGGATGGATGGTATTTGAGTACTTGGATATTCAATTATGGAGTCCTGAAGCTTGGTGAATTTCCTTAGTATGGAGATCTTGGTTTCATCCAGTGTGATGTGTGGGCCTAGATGATTTTTAGATTTGGAGGATGGTGTATCATATGATTGTAGAGTTTCGTATCATGTTTTAGTGGGAGCTTTGGTAGTTATTTAATTTTTCCATCATATAGTGGTGGATGATCTTCTTTAGTATTGTAGATGTTGGATGATGCCTTAGATCCTATTGCTGAAGAAGGGTCTTTCACATTTGTTGGTTCACTAGTTGGAGATGGTATCTTCATGTGATTGGAGATGTTGACATCTTTATGGTTCAAGGGGTCCTTGGTAGAGATGTTGTTTATGCTTTTTTTTGATATGTTATCATGGTGGTTTTTATGTCATGGTTTTCTCTTTATTACTAGTTTAGATTTGTGACATGATACAATTATTTGATATGATCACATGAATCATGTTCTCTCTTTGGAGGAGATAGTTTAGATCATGATGTCATGTTTATGTTCTTGATTCCATGGTTGGAGCTTTGACATTGGTCTTGTTTTAGTTTCTTGGTATTGAGTACATTGATCATTTCCTTGATACTTCATGATAGTGCTATGTTGCAATGGAGTGATTGATTATAGGTGCTTGTGGATACTTGGAGACTTAGGTGAGGCTATATTTCTCTTGAGATGAGAGACATGTTGTTGAGATGTATACTCTTGATGAGATTTCAACAAAAGGTCTAAGGAGCCTACACCTTTGTTGGACGTGAGTTTAATATAGATCTATGAGGAGATTTTTCTTGGATTAGTCATAGGGTGACTTGCATATCTTGGAGGAGAAATCTCATTCCCCACTCTTGGTGTACTTGGTAGCTTATCACTTTAAAGGTATTGCTCAATGTTAATTTCAAGTGCTTTATCTTTTCTTTCATAGTCGTGGATCTTGAGCTACAATTAGATGGTTTTGAAGGATTCATTATGAGAGATAGATAAGATTATTATCTCCTTAAGGTTTACTTTCATTTATGAGGAAAATGTGAGATGGTAGTGGGATGATTTCCTAAAATGGGAAATGGGGTTGTTTGATCTTGTTTGAGAGGCTTACATCCATGTAGATTCATGATATCATGTTATGTTTGATCTCTTGAGGTTGAACATTTTTTGATGTTGTTGTGGCTTTTCTCTTGGGGCTATGAAGGAGATCATACTTGTCACAACTAACATTTAGAAGTGTTTGTAGAAGGACATGCTACATGCTTATGATTTGCAATTTCTTTCTTTGGTCTTGGTTATCTTCTTGGATGTTTTGGTTCACATAACATTGGTTTTGAGATTTTTTTAGAGCTATGGTGGTCACTCTCTTGTGGTCATTTGTTATGACTTGTACTTCATTGTTTTTTTTCATGACAAGGTGGTTCCTTTATCTCTTTTCTTTTTTGAATGTGGAGAACATGGGAGAGTTGTGGAGACTAGACAAAAGAGATGTTTCTTGTAGTGTTTTTGCTACATGACTTGCATATCTTTGTGGATGGTCTTTGGTAATACATGGTTACACTTTCATTGTGTTTTTATTAGTAGAATCAATATGATTTTGATTTTTAAGATTTGACATTACCTATGTAGTGGGAGTTCTTGTATGTGTTTGATCTTCATCGACTAGTTTGCACATAGAGATTGAGGTTGCAGTTTATGGATTGGTTATGTTGCTGGCATGAGTTTTCTAGTGTGGGATACATTTTAGGTATGGGTGATTGTATGGGTTAGCATTTAATGTGGATGCTATTTTAAATCTCATGGGTTTATCAATTGGATTGGACCAATCAGTTTGGTTTTTGCTTTGGCTAATGTTTAATCTTGTTTTCCAGAAGATGACTTCACAATTTTGTTCAGCTAAGAAGTTGATGTTGTTGATGCTTTTGTATAGCTCATTAACACAATGGAGTGGTGGCAGTGTGTGTAGCCTTTTTTATCACATGGATCTTATACTTGTGTTATTTGGACATGTGTCTAGTTGGAGCAAAAGAGCATATGTTATGGTTTATGGTTTTTCATGGATGGTTGTGATAATATAGTTTCATTATTTTGAATATTTTAAGGTCTTCATCAAGTGGGAGATTGGTGCGATAAGGTAACTCAACCTTACAACAATTTATTGCTTTGTTTGTCCTTTCTTGGAAAGTTGCTAAATGAAGCTGGATTCTTCCACAAGAAAAGACTTGGAGTAGAAAAATAAAAAAGCTTCTATTTTTTGGTGATTTATTCTCATATGTTTTTTTAATGCAAGGGTTGTGCATAAGGAAGTTTCTAAAATAATTTGTAGATGCATTGAATGTAGATGCTTTAGAAACTATTTCCTCTTGTATGAAAACTCTATAAGTATAAAGCATTTTTGTAGAGAATGGAGAGAGATGAGAAGTTATTTGCATAGGGTTATGCTACCAAATTTTCTCTAGAATGGAGCAAGATGTAAATCTCCACATATATGTGTGTCTATGTGTGTCTGTGTGTGTGTGTTCTCTATCCTATCTCATTCTTCTAGTTTCATGATTGTAGAATAATAATCTGTATGTCATAAGGCTGCTAAAATTTATTTAGATTGGTAAATTGCAATCACTTTCCTTTAAGGTTTTAATTGTGGGAAATCAACTATGTCTATTTCCACTTTTATGGCATAGTGGTATGCACTTGTATTTTCTTATTAGAAGTTGTTCAATGAACTATTGGATACAGGATGTGCATACTAATATTAGATGAATTTCTAGGATTCTTTGATTTCTTTTCATTTTTGAGATTATTTTCTAGTTTCCAGTGAGCAAAGCACCCAATGGAATAGTATCTCTAGCACCACTATTACTCTTGAGTTGAATAAACATGGCTAAAAACAAAATATTTAGTCATGGGTAAAATCTTGTCCTTGTCTTGCATATCAAAGGGTTCACAAACATTGTGCATAGTGAATAATGCTAACTTAATTTTCACTGCACATGCAATGCACACGAAAACAAAAATTAAAGTTGAGTTGATCCAAGTCTTCATTTTTGGAATCAATATTTCTACCTTGGACATTTTTATGTATTAAATTGATTGTGGAGAATATATTTTAAATTAGATAATATTTAGTTTATAAGCTATCTTGCATTGGCTTGGTACCATCTAAAAAGAAAAGTAAAACACATATTTTACCAAGGGATATACTAGTTTTTCATTTACATTGCATTTATAAAATAAATGTTTTATTCACTACCATATACAGATCACTTACAATCTTCCACACCTTTGCATTTCAAAAAGATCTATATTTATAGTATAGGGAGATTTGATTGTAACTTTGGATCAAATGTAGTATCAAGACCAATTAAATTTGATGATAGATATTTAGATTGTAATGTTTTTGATAAATTATATTTAGTGGTAGTTGATGTAGAAGTGACAAATAACATAGGAAAGCGGCATGCTTACATGTTCATTTTGTATGCATTCTATTTCTTTATACATAATTTCTTTTTTATTGAATTTTCTATTTTTTCTATGCAAATTGGTTTTCTTAGCTTAAATATTGGAATAGTTAGAAATAAGGGATTAGCAGAGGTAAGTGTATTGGAAACTTGCAAGCATGTGGACATTTATTTTATTTTTGTTTATTCATTTCTCTACTCAAAACTAGAATCATATGGGGCAAAGAAAAAATAATTATTTTCACTTAAGTAGAGATATATATTCAATTGAAAATAGAAAAAGAATCATTATAACTAGCCAAACATAGAGTTAAGTAATCTCAAAACATGCATGAGATCTTTATTTTGGTAAAAGATTTGTGAAGTTTTCTATATTAGGAAAATTATTGATTACTAGTTTCATAGAGTAGTGTGACTACAAAGCAAACTGCCAATTATAATGCAAGATTCGTTTTACAAGTGTTTGTAGGTTGTGCAATTAGTAAACTAATAATATATATCATAAATGCCACTTGTTGATGGTTTCTATGCTTTTTTTATTTCCTTGGATTCTTCTTCTATTGTTTTGATTCTTCATTTGTTGTAAGTTATTGAACTAAGCTTGGAATATATCTCTTCACTTTAAACATCTCTTCTAGTTTTTACATCACCTTTTCTCCCATTTATAGTTATTTTTGGTGGACTTGTAATAACCCCACATTGATAACATTTATATGTCAAATTAAGTGATACAAAAAAGGCATTAGGGTGTAAACCAACATGTTATATGTCATCTACTTATTATTTACTTGAGCTATTAATATAGATTTACATTATTTAAGTGATACTTATAACCAAATACTTAATTTAAGCATGATATTCTTTAAATAAATGCTCATATACTACAATCAGAGTTATCTTTGAGACTACATTTTTTGCAAACACTATGTCCACTAGTACATTTGGAGGTAATTTTCGACATTAATTTTTTATAGCTGACCAATTTGTCTTGTCAAATTTTTATTTTTTAAAATTTGATCCCCATAACATAAAATTTTTGACAATAGTTAAGTTTGGTGTCAAAATTTTGACATCATCGGGGATATAAACAAAAGAAAAAAATGTGAAACTTCATTTCATAATACATGGCAAATTGTAGGCGGGAGGCTTCGAGCATGACCAATTAAGAGATTTTCAATGCCACCAAGGTAAGGTTGATGGATTCATTTTTATTATCCATGTCCTCTCTTTTTTGGAACTTACATTTAAGGTAAGCTCACATCCTCTTCTATTTGCTTGCTTAATTTCAACATAAGGGTTGAAGGTATTTTTCATTTATTTTGTAAGGGTTTGAGGTAATTTTTGTTTGTATAATTTTAGGGTAATGATTCAAGGTAATTTTTACTTTGGCCATCAATTATGGTGATTCAAACATTTTTCATATTGTGCAATTTCTTGATTGGATTCTATAAAGACCTATTGATCTAAGACTAACTAGACCAAAAAAGTGCCCTTGACTATGATAATAAAATGGGTTTCATTTGTGACTTTCTTTTGCATCTCCATTTTGTCCAAAAGTTTTAATATATTGAACCTATTAGACTACAGTGATTAGTTCTAATTCAGATTCTTCCTTAGCTATGCATTGAACCACAAGAGTACCATCATACTCTTTATCCTTTGCATATCTATCATTGCATTGTTTCCAACATTTTCTTGGTTTGTCTCCATTCTTCTCTCTATTTCTATTTGGTTATTGTGTTTCCATCTTCCATTAATGATTCCTCTTCATAATAAATATTTGTATTGGGAATCACAAAGAGATTCTCCTCATAGCAATGTCATTGTTATTTATTATTTATTATGAAATTCTATTAGATGAAAATAGGGGACATGAAATTTAAAAAAAAAAATATATATATATATATATATATATATGTATGTATGTATGTATGTATGTATGTATGTATGTATGTATGTATGTATGTATGTATGTATTGTTTTTTAGGTGTTGATGATTTCCATACACTTACTTCCACGAGGCCGACTAACACTTTGAGATTTCCAACTGTAGGATCAGCAACAAGGAGCATGCAAACATCTTGTTCATTTGAGTATATTATTGCACTGATTAACTTTTTTAGGTGACATGTACACCTTGACATGTTGATGATAGAACTGATACTAGTATAGCTAATAATTTACAAGCCTTTCTTGGAGTAGCCTATGTTACTTGTACTGGACCATTGGAGGCATCATTGTTGATGGCTAAGAAAGATATCATTCCCTTAAAATTTCCTAAGCTTCTAGGTACATTAAAATTATAATTATTTATAGTGTAATTGTAGTTTACTTATTCATAACTCATTTTTGACTAATGATGTGGTGATGATTTTGCAAGAAATGAACTTTTGTTATGAAACATTTTATGATTTAACATTGAAGATATTTTGGCCCACATTATGTAATAGGTACATATCTTGATATAATTGGTTAGTACATTTTTTCATTCATACTTGAGCTAACTTTTATCTAACAATTTTATTTTTTGTTAAAAGATGGACTAACCAAGCACCTGAATTAAAAGATCATCTCATAAAACTTTGGAGTTCTTTAGTCAAAATATTTTGAACATAGCCCAACTTCTAAAAAAAGCTTGCAAACATTTAAAGACTGAGAGAGACAAGTATAGAAGGGCTCTAAATCTCAACCCAAAGTACAAACATCCTCCTATGGTGTCATAGCTAGATTAAAATGAAATCATTGAAGATGCAAAAGAGAAGAGACTAAAGGATACATGATTTAACCCACCACCCAAGAAAAAAAGGTATGTGTCTCATAAACTCTAGACACATTTTTTTCAAGAATGTTGATTCACTATTTTTGCTTGCAAAAATAGTTATTATGTTGATTCATGGTAAATTTTTCACAAGGAGCAATGGTTAAAATTCAAAACCATAAGATAACTATCAAGATAACCAAGAAACAATTAACACCTTCCCTAATCCCATATAGTGAGAATCATATAATCAGTGTATTATTCATACTTAATTTGCAGAGTATTTACTATCTAATAGTGAGTAGTGAGGCCTTTTTCCATTACACATTATTTATAAGAAGGTTAGTGCCGTCCTAAAATAATTGTGATGCAATAGCATCCTCAGTTTCCTTGTTATCATGCTCATCTTTGATCATTCTGCATGTTGGAGCTAAGTTCCAGTGGTTTCCAATTTCCTATTACTATTGAGCTAATCAATGGGTGTCAAGTTACTAAAGCTCAAGTGCATGCTAAGTTACTATAGAACGAATGGATATTGAGTTATTGTATCTCTAGTGTATGTCAATTTATTGTAGTTTTAATGGATTCTAATTTACTATAGCTCTAGTGTATGCTAAGTTACTCTAGCTCTAATGGATGTCAAGTTATTATACCTCTAGTGTATGCCAATTTACTATAGCTCTAGTAGATGTCAAATTGCTATAGCTCTAGTGGATGTTGAGTTACTATAGCTCTGAGTGGATGTTGAGTTATTATAGCAATCTAGTGTTGACCAAGTTTTCCCTCATGTTTTGAGTGAAGTTGTCGATGCCAAGTGAACTAGTTGGTGCCATATAATGCCAAGTGTCAGCAATTTTCTTGGTCCTTATTTGACCAAGTTGTCTGCGTCTGGTTCTAATTTGGGTTGACCTTTTTCATATTTAATTTTGGTATTAGCAGTTAATCATTGATGTGACCCAGTATGTCTCTATGCATGCATTTAATGTAAGGTTTAATTTTTTGATAGGCCAAACTATGGTGCATAAATATTTAAGGAGGTCTAGGATTGAGTTTTACGAGACAAATTAGAGATAATTTTTCAAAAAGATTAGAAGCATACATGTCTAGAAATTCAAATTTGAAGTTGGATCATGGATCTTGAATGTATTTTGTATCTAGTCATAACCTAGAAGGCCTTATAGCTAGGCATACATGTTGATTATTTGATAAATCAATAAAAGTGTTTTCTCTTCTTCCTCCTTTGGTTGTTTTTCTTTGTTGACACAAGGAAGGATAGGGAAAACTAGGGACAAAGGCTCACTTAGCTATCCAAACCACCTTGCAATAGTTAACACAACTGAAACACAACACATAGAACACCAACCAAAGGAGGAAGAAGAGTAAAACATTTTTATTGATTCATAAAATTATCTTCATACATGCCCAATTGTAAGGTCTTCTAGGTTGCAACCAAATACAAATACATTCACATTTAAAGATCCAACAACAAATTTGCACTTTCTAGTTATGCTCTGCAATCCTCTTCAAAAACTACTCTAACACTAAGCCTAAACACTCTATATATACTTTCCAAATTGGCTTATAGATCATTCTCGAGCATTACATAAGAGGAAGGCCCACCCAATAATAGTCTTGACACATCCCAAGAAAAGATCTTAACATAAATATTGTGATTAAAATAAATCTCGCAAGTTGGCTTACAGAAATCATGTCCAATGCTAACACTTGGTATAAACAAGAAAACTTAGCACATGAAGGTCACTTGGCATACAATGGGTAACTCGGCACATGAAGAGTCACTTGGCATACACTAGGTAACTTGGCACATGAAGGAACACTTAGTCAACACTAGATTGCTATAGAAACTTGGCACCAACTAAGTGCTAAAGTATCTCATCACCAACTAAGTGCTATAATAACTTGACATTGACAAAGTGATACAATAACTCGACACCAACTATGTGCTATAGTAGCTTAGCACCAACTAAGTGCTATAGAAAATTGGCACCAACTAAGTGCTTTAGTAACTTGGCACCAACTAAGTGCTACAATAACTTAGCACCAACTAAGTGCTATAGTCATTTGGCACCAACATGTAGAATGGACAAAAATCAGTAGGATAACAAGGCAACCCATGATGGTCCTACATCAAACAACAAGGGTTGAAAGAAATGATTCTCTTGACTCATTGAGATGTCGCAATCTGAGTTGAATACAACTCAGATTGAGAAATTCATGAAGCATCTTCAATAGGCCTATTCTTTCACTTCACCAAATATTCATAGTTATCTTTTATTCTTGTGCTCTTGTGATGCAGGAGCATCTAGATGTATAAGGGCAATCTTGTGTCACCCAAAAAAATGTACTTACACTTAGTTTATGTTTGATGTTTTTTTATTTTTGGATACCCATTTGGCTCAAATAAAGGTTCCAACTCTCACAGTTCCACTATTAGTTTCCTAGGTTAGAGTATTTGAGCACCTTGGGATACATGTAAATGCCAAAAAAAAGGATTGTGTAATTGATCCATCATTTTGGTGAACTAGAAGGTGTAAATTGGTCAAATGATTATAATTTTAATTTGGAGCATTCCAGAAAAAGAATCAGGTCAAAAGTCTCCACGATTTGAAAGTTATTGCAATTTTTTGATTTTTGGAGACCTCCTAAGAATGCTTCAAAGTCAGGTTCAGGGCATTAAATGACCTTGTATAAGGCTGAAAAATGGGGGATGAGAAAAGATCATCAATAGGGCTATAGAGTGCTTCGAGAGCTTTTCAAAAATGTAAATGGTTCATCAATTGGAGCTACAGTTCAAACGTTATGCCTCCCAGAAGTTCAGTTACCATTTTTGGATTCTTCTAGTTTTGTGCCAACTTCTAACACAGATTTTGAAGCCTTCTATTTGGTCAGTGGATGCCAACTAGCACTTTATAGAATGTATTCCTAATCATTAACCCTTTGGGGTATATTTAAGGACATTTCTAGCATTGTTAAAGGTAGTTCGAAGTGGAGTTTGAGAGGAGGTATTGAAAGGAGAAATTATCTCTAGATTTATACTATTGTAAGCCCATAGGGCATGTGTAGAAGTCTATTTTCTCTATACTGAATGTATTAGTATATGTTCATAGTTATTAATATTTTCCCTTTCCTGTTGTGTCCATTCTGTACTTGGGTAGTGTCCCCATCATCTTGACAACTCTTTAATTCAATATATATTCAACTTCTTTAATCTGCTTCTTAGGATAATATTTTGATAAAATAAATTCATCATATACAAATCAACAATATTAAATATAGGAGATATATCCATATCACTAGTTAACTCAACTTCATAAGCATTACCACTGTCAAACTTCTTCAGGATCTTACAAGCTCCAAACATCTTCATCTTTAGTTTACTATATGTTCCAACTAGGAATCTTCATTTCTTAAAATGAACCATCACCTCATCACCAACTTGAAAATCATGATGTCTTCTAGGCTGATCACCATTCTCCTTATACTTCTAATTATTTTGTTTTATCCTCAACTTCACTTCCTTATGTAAAGATTGTATAAAATCAGCAAATTCTTCTCCTATAGTGCTTCTCTGATGGGGACACAACCCAGCACAGAATGGACACAATGGAAAGGGAAAATTTTATTGATAATAAAAATATGCTATTAAATGCAAAATAGAGAAAACAGACTTCAAAACAAGCCCTATGGGCTTAAAATAGTAGAAATCAGGAGATAATTTCTTCTCCCAGTTCCTTCTCTCAAACTCCACTCCGAACTGCCTTTTACAATGCCAGAAACATCCTTAAATAGACCCCAAAGGGTTAAGGATTAGGAATACATTCTAGAAAGTGCTAGTTTGCATCCACTGACCAAATACAAGGTTCAAGAAGCTACATTAGAATTTGGCACAAAATTAGAAGAATCCAAAAATGGTAACCAAACTTCTGAAAGGCATAACTTTTGAACCGTAGCTCCGATTGACAAACTGTTTACATTTCTAGAAAGCTCTCAAAGACTCTATAGACCTATGGAATAAATTCCCTTATCCTCCATTTTTTGGCCCTGTACAAGGTCATTTAATGCCCTAAATCTAATTTTGAAGCATTCTTAGGAGGTCTCCAGAAATCAAAAAATTGCAATAACTTTCAAACCGTGGTGACTTTTGACCTAATTCTTTTTTCGAAATGTTCTAAATTAAAATTACAATCATATGGACAATTTGCACCTCCTAGTTCACAAAAATGATGGCTCAATTACATACTCCTATCTTTTTAGGCATTTTCACGTATCTTATAGTGCTCAAATACTCTAACCTAGAACATTGATAGTGGAACTGTGAGAGTTGGAACCTTTATTTGACCCAAATGGGTATCCATAAATGAAAACACATGAAACAAAAACTAAGTCTAAGTACATTTGTGTTTGGGTGACACAAGATTGCCCTTATACCTCTGGATGCTCCTTCATCAGACACTCAGGGTAGATTGAAAAGTGACCTTGTCACTTTATGGATGGTAGAGGAAATCCAAAATGGGAAACCTCAGCTGCTGATATCCAGGTTGAGTCCTTGAGGTGGTTGGCCTTTCCACTTAACCAAATACTCTTCATACTGCCTATTTTTGGTACTCCTAGCCACATGATAATCTAGAATGTTTTTTATCTCCTCCTTCTTAGAAGTAGGAATTAGACATGGCTCTAACATCAGCTCCTCATGTGCACCATCATCATGATACTCTATTAAGTATGCAATTTTGAAGGTAGGAGAAATGTAAATTCCATCTGGTAACTCTACTTCATATGCATTTCTTGAATCATGTTTCTTCAGAATTTTGCAGGAGCCAAATTTCTTCATCTTTAGCTTGTTGTAAGTACCTACTAGAAATCTCTCCTTTCCTAAGCATACCATGAATAGATCCCCTACTTAGAACTCCTTATGTCTTCTCCTTTGATCAGCCCTAGCTTTATACTCTTGATTCATCTTGGTAATGTGTGCTTGGACCTCCTCATGTAGATGCTTGATATGTTTAGCAAACTCTTCTACTTCAGCAATTGTCCTTTCCCCTTGCTCCATCTTCCTCAATTTTGGTGCAGTCATTGGGCTACTTCCATATACAATTTGGAATGTATATTTTCCAGTACTCCTATTTATAGAGTTATTGTAAGAAAATTCTACTTGTGGTAGAATCAAATCCCATCCCTTGGGCTTATCCCCAACTAAACATCTTAGCAAATTGCCCAGACTTATATTTACCACTTCTGTTTGACCATCAGTCTGCGGGTGATGCGTGGAACTGAATTTCAAGTTTGTTCTCAACTTCTTCCACAATGTCCTCCAGAAATATCCCACAAATTTAGTATCTCTATCAGAAACTATACTCCTTGAGAGACCATGTAGTATCACTACCTCTTTGAAAAACAAGTCTGCAATATGGACAACATCATGAGTTTTGGGGCATGGAATGAAATGTGCCATTTTGAAGAACCTATCAACCACCAAAAATACTGAGTCATTACCCCTTTGTGTCCTTGGCAATACAAGAACAAAATCCATCCTTATCTCCTCCCATGGCTTTGATGGAATAAGCAGCGGCTGATATAGTCCAGTATTCTGATTAAATCCCTAGGCCACTTGACAAACTTAACAACTTTGTACAAACTTCTTCACATCCTGTGACATCTATGGAAAAAATAATGATCTTTAAGAATGGAAATGGTCTTGTATCGACCAAAATGTCATGTCATCCCTCCATTGTGCTTCTCCTTAATCAGATTTTCCCTCATGAAACTCCTTGGAATGCATAATTGGCTGCCCTTAAACAACATACCATCTTGAATCAAATAGTCTAGCCACTCAGTTCTGTCTATAGCAATAGTCTCTTTACAAGCTTCCCATGCTTTAGAAAAATCAGGATCCTTAGGGTACAAATTCTTGAGTTCATCAAAGCCAACTACTTCAACCTGCATAACTGTAAGCAACAACTGCATCCTGCTTAATGCATCTGCAACCCTGCTAGATTTTCCACTTCTATGCTTTAACACAAATGTATAACTCTACAAGAACTCTACCCACTTCATATGTCTCTGGTTCAATTTACCTTAGCTATTTAGGTACTATAATGCCTGGTGATTAGTATATAAAACAAATTCCTTTGGTGGTAAATAATGTCTCCATTTCTTTAACACCTAAACTATTGCATAGAACTTTTGATCATAAATAGAATACTTCTTCTTTGCATCATTCAATTTTTCACTAAAATATGCAATAGGCTTACCTTCTTGGCTCAATACAGCCCCAATAGAATTGCCACTAGCATCACAATCCATCTGGAACACCTTTCTAAAATCTGGAAGTGCCAACACAGGTTGTTCTATCACCTTCTTCAGCAATTCAAAACTTCTCACAGCTGCTGCAGTCTACTTGAACTCTTTTCTATCCCCTCTTATTGTGTCAATCAGGGGTGTGCATATGCCACTGAAATTCTTAATAAACTTTTTGTAAAAACTAACCAAACCATGAAATGATCTTACCTCAGTAGAAGATCTTGGTGTAGACCATTCCAAGATGGCTTTTACCTTCTCTAGATCCATTTTAAGACCTTTAGGTGATGTAACAAAACCCAACTAGACTAACTCCCTTTTTTTAAAGATACACTTCTTCAGATTAATTAATAGTTTCTCTTCCCTCAATCTTTCAAGGACACTACAAATATGCAATAAATGTTCTTCCAAAGTATTTCTAAAAATTAAAATATCATCCAAATAGGCAATAACATTTTTTTCTGAAAACTTCTTAAGTACCTCATTCATCAGCCACATGAAGGTGCTTGGGGCGTTTGTTGATCCAAAGGGCATGACTAACCACTCATAAAGACCCTCCTTGGTCTTGAAGGTAGTTTTCCACTCATCTCCTTCTTGTATCCATATCTAGTGATAACCACTCTTGAGATCTATCTTTATGGAGTACTGAGCTCCACTCAAATAGTCCATAATATCATCCATGCTTGGCAAAGGAAACTGATACTTGATTGTTATCCTATTTATAGCTCGAGAGTCTATACACATTCTCCACTCCCCATCCTTCTTTTGTGCCAGTACTGTAGATACTACACATGGACTCGAGCTCTCCTGAATCAAACCCTTCCTCAATAGCTCCTGAACTTGTCTATTTAGCTCCTCAATTTTAGTAGGAGTCATCCTGTGAGTAGCCTTGTTAAGAAAACTAGCTCCTGGGATTAAATCTATCTAATGACTTATTTGCCTTACTGGTGGTAATCCTTCTGGAACATTATCAGAGATAACATCTCGAAACTCACCTAATAAATTTAAAACTTTGAAAATGGTATTTCACTACCACCTTCCTTATCTTTTCTAGGAATCAAAGCATAGCACATAAACTGATGTTTCATGCCATCTAAAAACTTCCTTCCATCAACAAGACAAATTCTAGCACTACTACATACCTTTTCACCTTCCTTCTTCATTGGCTTCAGTTTGTGGTGAACTCCATCCTTTGTTAGAGAGTATGTTTTTGCATGACCATCATGTACTGCATGCCTATCAAACTACCATGGTCTACCCAAGAATAGATGGAAAACATCCATCGGAATAATATCATAGAGAACTTCATCATGGTAAGTCCCAATTTTGAACTTCACTATACATTGTTCACTTACTAGGACCTTATGATCATCCTTCACCCAAGTGATCTGATAGGGCTAGGGGTGTTTCACCCTCTTGAGCTTCAACTTAGAGACCATCTCCTCTAATACCAAGTTATCAGTGCTAACACCAGCAATGATCACATCGCAACATTTATCTTCACACTTGCACCTAGTACGGAATAGACTCCTCCTTTGTCTTGGTTCAATCTTGCCACTTAATAAGACCCTTTATTTACTAAAGTCTCTCCTCTTTCTGCAAACTCTGAATGTGATGACTGTGCATCCTCATCCACATGAGCAACCCTAGCTTGTCCTTCAATTCTAATATCCATCCTTCCTTGACATTGAGGACATTCAAAGGCATGATGACCTTCTTCATTGCAATGAAAACAAGTACCACAGAAGCCTCCTCTTCCTTGTCCACATCCTCTACCTCTTCCTCTCTAATTTCCAAAGTCTTGATCATGGGAGTGGTTGAAACCCTCATTACTCTAGTTCATGCTCGTACCCACATCTTCATTTTTCTTTTGGGTCTCATTTTGACCTCCAGATGACCTACCACTGCCCCTTCCTCCTTGACCGTGCCCTCTATGTCTTCTTTCAAACCTTTTATTTGTTTTCTCTTCAACTCGTAGGGAAAACTAGTATGCTTCTTCAACGCTGATCATTCTTACCAGACTTTATTCCTCCTAGATGGTAGGTCGCAACCCATTGATATAACAAGCAACCTTCTCTTTATTTGCTTCTAAATGCCTAGCTCTAATCAGAAGTTGGTAAAACTCCTCTCTATACTGTTGGACTGATCTTCCTTCTTGGTTCAACCCATGCATCTTCTTAAACAGATCAAGCTCATAGTCAATAGGAATGAACTACTTCTTCAATTTGTCCACCATGTGATCCCACCTTGTGATCTTATCCTTTCCTCCTCTATTTATTTTCAATTGAACCTCTTGCCACAAAATCTTTGCATGGCCCTTCAGTTTGGCCTTTGCAAACTCAACCCTATCTGGATCCCTAATATCCTCATATTCAAAGTACTCTTCTAGTTCATTGATCCAGTCGATCAACTCATCTGGTTTTAGATTTCTTGAAATTACACCCACATCAATTGTAGGTCTTTTCCCAAACTTAGCAATGGCCCTAAAAAGACTTTCCTCTTCCTGATTTAGAACTTCCCCATCAACTTCCCCTTCTATTCCAAATTCTTCTTCATTGTTGTCCTCACTTTCGTTGCCTGTAGCAACATTTGCTCCCCTATGAAGCTCGTCCTGCAATGCTTGGACTTGCTTTTGGAGGGCTCTAACCTCCTCAGGATTAATAGCTCTAGCCCTTCCACCACACTCTCTTCATGGAGGCATCTTCTTAACTCAAACCCACAACCACACAGTCTTGATGCAAACTACCTCACAGTCGGTGCTCTGTCTACACACTCAAAAATACTCGCTCTGATACCACTTGATGGGGACACAACCTAGCACAGAATGGACACAATGGAAAGGGAAAATTTTATTGACAATGAAAGTATGCTATTACATAAAAAAAAGAGAAAACAAACTTCAAAACATGCCCTATGGGCTTACAATAGTAGAAATCAGGAGATAATTTCTTCTCCCAGTTCCTTCTCTCAAACTCCACTCTGAACTGCCTTTTACAATGCTAGAAACATCCTTAAATAGACCCCAAAGGATTAAGGATTAGGAATACATTCTAGAAAGTGATAGTTGGCATACACCAACCAAATAGAAGGTTCCAAAACCCACGTTAGAGGTCGGTGCAAAATTAGAAGAATCTAAATACGGTAATCAAACTTTTGGGAGGCATAACTTTTGAACCGTAGCTCCCATTGACAAAATGTTTAAATTTTTGGAAAGTTCTCAAAGCACTCTATAGCCCTATGGACCAGCTTTGTATGTCCCCCATTTTTTGGTCCTGTACAAGGTCATTTAATGCCCTAAATCTAATTTTGAAGCATTCTTAGGAGGTCTTCAGAAACTAAAAAACTGCAATAACTTTCAAACCGTGGGGACTTTTGACCTGATTCTTTTTTTGGAATGCTCTAAATTACAATTACAATCATTTGGACAATTTACACCTCCTAGTTCACCAAAATGATGGCTCAATTACATACTCCTATTTTTTAGGCATTTTCACGTATCCTACGGTGCTCAAATACTCTAACCTAGAACACTGATAGTGGAACTATGAGAGTTGGAACCTTTATTTGACTCAAATGGGTATCCAAAAATGAAAACACATGAAATGGAAACTAAGTCTAAGTACAGTTTTTTTTGGGTGACACAGGATTGCCCTTATACCTTAGGATGCTCCTACATCATTCTCTTTTCTTCACCAGCAACATCTCTCAAATATAATACTCTTCTAGGCTTCATTCCAGTAATAATCTCAAAAGGTGTGTTCCTTATACTCCTATTCACAAAATTATTATATGCAAATTCAACTTGTGCCAATACCATCTCCCAATTACTTGGCTTATTCCCAACTAAACAAATCAACAAATTTCCTAAGCTTTTATTCACAACCTCTATGTTTCCATCCTTTTGTAGATGGAATGTAGAACTATACTTCAATTTAGTACCCATCTTCTTCCACAAGGTCTTCCAAAAATAACCACAAACTTACTATCTCTGTCAGAAATAATGCTTCTTGGTAATCCATGCAATCTCATGATATCTTTAAAGAAAAGTTGAGCGACATGCTCAACATATATCATCTTCTTACATGGTATGAAATGAGTCATTTTAGAAAATTAGTGCACTACAACAAATATGGAATCATACCCATTCACTATTTTAGGCAATCCAAGAAGAAAATCCATACTAATGTCACTCCAAAGTTTCTCAAGAACAATAATAGGTGTTTACAAACCAATATTTTTTCTTACTCCTTTTGCAATTTGACAAACTCAACAACTTTTTACAAATTTTTGAGCATCCTTATACATTTTTGGCCAATAATACTTCTCTTTTAGAAAACTCCATGTCTTATCAATTCAAAATGTCCAACCAATCCACCACTATGCTTTTCCTTAATCAGATTTAACCTCATAGAGCTTCTAGGAATATCCAACTAAATTCCTTTGAACAACATAACTTCTTGATTGAAATACTCATCATACTTATGTGATCTATCAAATTTGGCGCTTTGCACTCTCTCCAAGCCTTAGGAAAATCAGGATCAACATCATACAACTCTTTCATTTCATCAAAACCAAGAACTTCAACCTTCATTTTAGTCAACAAAGAACATTTTCTACTTAATGCATCAACAACTGTGTTAGTAACTCCACTCTTATGCTTAATAACAAATGTAACATTTTTCAAGTACTCAACCCACTTCATATGTCTCTGATTTAATTATGTTGACTTCCCAAGTATTATAAATCTTTATAATTAGTATACAACACAAACTCCTTAGGAATCAAATAACATGTCCACTTCTTCAATGCTTGAACAATAGTGTAAAAATCTTGATCATACACAAAATACTTCCTTTTAGCATAATTCAACTTCTCACTAAAGAAAGTAGCAGGATTACCTTCTTAGCTTAATATAGCTTTGATTGCATTACTACTTGCATTACATTAAACTTGAAATACTTTTTTGAAATCAAGCAAAGAAAATATAGGTAATTTAGCAACATTTTGTTTCAAACTCCTTATAAGCTCCATATCTCCACTTGAATTCCTTTTTTATCTCTCCTCATTCTCTCAGTCATAGCATTAAAAGAAACACTAAAATTCTTTACAAGCTTTCCATAAAAACAAGCCAAACCATGAAATGATCTTACCTCACCCACATTCTTAGGGGTAGGCCATTCCAAAATTGCTTTAACCTTCTTAGGATCCATCTTCAATCCATTAGCTAAAATTAAAAATCCCAAATACACAACCTTCTTATGCATAAAAAAATACCTTTTAAATATTAATCAACAACATTTCCTCTTTCAACCTCTACAATAGTTTATTAATATGCTCAAGATGTTCTTCATTAGACTTTCTAAATATCAAAATATCATCCAAATAAACAATCACAAGCTTACCCAAAAAAAATTTCAGAACTTCATTCATCAACCTCATGAAAGTACTAGGTGCATCAGTCAAACCATAAGGCATAACCAGCCATTCATACAAACCATCTTTTGTCTTGAAAGTAGTCTTCCATTCATCACCTTCTCTGATTCTAATATGATGATACCACTCTTCAAATCAATTTTGGTAGAATACTTTTCTCCACTCAAAAAATCCATTATGTCATCCATCCTCGGCATAGGAAACCTATATTTCATTGTGATTTTGTTAGTAGCTCTAGAATCAGTACATATTCTCCATTCTCCATTCTTTTTAGGTGCTAATACAATAGGTACATCACATGGACTCAATATTTCTTTGATCAAACTTTTCCACAACAACTCATGCACTTATCTATTAAGTTCTTCATTCTTTGTAGGTGTCAATCTATTAACTTCTCGTTGGAGGTAAACCATTAGGTATATCCTCTACAATAATCTCTTTATACTCATTCAACAATTCTATGATTTCTACTAGTACTTGACTATCACTATCTGTTGTAACTTGGTCATTACTACCAACACTTGGTCCTCTAGGAACTGTGGAAAAATAGGCTTGATTCATCTTCACTTCCTTTTCAAATTGTTTCCCATTAACCATGCAAACTTTATTGTAGTGCAACTAACCTCATTTGGACTTTCAATCAAAGGCAATAATATTTACTTCTTTCCATTCACCCAAAGAGCATACTGATTTAGTCTTCCATCATGTACAACATATATATCATATTGGCAAGGTCTACCCAATAAAATATGACAACAATCCATGTGCATAATATCACACAAAACTTCATGAAAGTAATGTCCAATCTTGAACTTCACAAGACATTGCTCACTTATCAATATCTTATGTTCATCTTTGATCCATGAAACATGATAGGGCTTAGGATGATTTAGCCTCTGTAGTTGTAACTTTGTAACCAACACTTTTGATGCCAAATTTGTAGAACTTCCACTATCAATGATCACTTTGAAACATTTTCCAGCCATCTTACATCTTGTCTTGTAAAGACTTCTCCTTAAAACAAGTTCCTCATCACTTCCCTTATTACATAAGGTTCTTCTCACCATCAAATTTTCTCTAGCCTCAGATCCACTTGGTGAACCCTCATCATCTCCATGAATCATAGCATTTATGTTACCTCTCCCACTTTCAGAGGATCTACACTCAAAAGATCTATGTCCCTCTTTACCACATCTAAAATAATTACCATAAAATTCACCTCTAGAATAAGAATTATCTCTTCCTTCGTAAGAATTAGTACTTCCTCAGTAAGAATTACCACCCTTCCATTCAATATTTCCTTTTTCATCATTCTTATGCTTAGATTTTACTTTATCCTATACAAAATTGTCATATCCTCCCCCTTCGCCATAAGATCTACTTCTACCTCTCTAGAATCTGCCACCTCTACCTCTTTGTCTTTGTTTATGCTTCTTTGCCAAGACTCCTTAGCTTTCAAGGCATATTGATATGCTTCTTCTCCATTTTCCAACTTCACAAAGCCTATTTAATCTTGAATTCTAGATCTTAATCCATTTATCTACCTTGCAATTTTCTCAACATCATCATCCACATGTCCAAATTTAATATCCAGTCTATAGAATTCCTTAGCATACTCTTTCATAGTCATGTCCTTTTGTTTCAAATTTTGTATCTTTCTCAACAAGTGAACATGGTAATCAGCAAGATGGAATTTTTTCTTTACCTTGTTCACCATCTTTGGCCAAGTTCTAATCTTCTCCTTTCCTCTCCTTTGTTTATTAGTCTACAAATGTTCCCACCATAGTGATGGATGACCTTTCAACCTAGTGACTGCAATCTTCACATTTCTATTATCAGAATTGTTTTCATACTCAAAGAACTTCTCCATATCTAAGATCTAATCCAACATAGCATTGTTATTCAATTTTCAATCATAAGGAACAACTTCTACAACAAGCTTTGAATTTTCCCTAGACAACACACAAACATCTTTCCTCATCTTGATCTTCTTTAGGTTCTGGATTATGGTTTGGTGCTATTGTTTCATCATCACTAACATCATCAAGATGTGCTCCTCCCCTCTCAAATGTCTCCACAACATCTAATCTAGCTATAATTTGTCTCAAATAATCCAATATGGTATCATTAGAATTTTCTCTACCATGAACCATCTTTACAAATTAGGTTCCTACAAGGTCATAACCCTTTGTATGTTATAGGTCAAATCCATAGATCTTCCACCCTACAACCAAATTTGAATTAGGGTTGTACATGATCCAATCTCCAAAAAGATAAACCTCAAGCTTTGATACCACCTAATGCAAGGAAGGATATGGAAAACTAAGGCCAAAGGCTCACCTAGCTATCCAAACCACCTTGCAATAGTTAACATAGTAGAAACACAACACATTGAACAACAACCAAAGGAGGAAGAAGAGTAAAACACTTTTATTGATTCATCAAAATATCTTTATACATGCTCAATTGTAAGGCCTTCTAGATTATGGCCAAATACAAATAAATTCACACTCAAAGATCTAATAGAAAATTTACACTTTCTAGTTCTGCTCTACAATCCTCTTCAAAAAATGCTCCAACTCTAAGCCTAAACACTCTATATATACTTGCCAAAATGGCTTATAAATCATTCTATAACATTACATAAGAGGAAGGCTGACCCAATAATGGTGTAGACACATCCCAAGAAAATATCCTAACATAAATATCATGATCAAAATAAATCATACAAGTCAACTTGTAGAGATCATGTCTAATGCTGACACTTGGCATAAATAGGAAAAGTCGGCACATGAAGGTCACTCTGCATACACTAGGTAACTTGACACATGAAGAGTTACTTGGAATACATTGTGTAACTTAGCATATGAAGGAACACTTAGTCAACACTAGATTGCTACAATAACTCAACACCAACTAAGTGCTATAGTAACTCAACACAAACTAAGTCCTATAGTAACTCAACACCAATAAAGTGCTATAATAACTCAGCACCAACTATGTGCTACAGTAAATCGGCACCAACTATGTGCTACAGTAACTTGGCATCAAGTTCTACAATAATTGAACACCAACTAAGTGCTACAATAACTTGGCACCAACTAAGTGCTACAGTAACATGGCACTAGCATGCAAAATGGACAAAAATGAGTAGGATAACAAGACAACCTAGGATGCTCATGCATCATTTGTGTTGTGTTTCCACATTGTTAACTTTTGCAAGGTGTTTTGGATAGTTGAGTGTGCCTTTGGCCCTAGTATTTTTGTCCCTCCTTATATCAAGTTTTATTAGAGTAGAGGTTCATCCTTGTGAAGTTTGGATCATGTAGAACCTAAAGTGAATTTGGTTGTATGAATTTATATCTATAGATTTTCCCTATATCTTTTAGAGGGTTACAATCTTGTAGGAACTTGATTTGTAAAGATGGTTTGAGGTAGAGGAAATGTTGATAATACAATACTTGATACATTGAGAAAAATTGTAGCTAGATTAGATGCAATAGACATAACCCAAAGGAGAGGAACACATCTTGCTTATGTAAGTGATGATGAAGTAGTAGCACCGAATCCTAATCTAGAACCTGAAGAAGACCAAGATAAAGCAAGGTTGTTGAGAGTATTGTCATGACGAAATTCAAATTCTATCATATAATTTGTTCCTTCTGATGGAAAATTGGATACCAATATTTTGTTGGATTGGATCTCTAATATGGAGGAGTTCTTTGAGTATGAAAACACTCCTGATAATAGGATGGTGAAAATTGCAGTTTCTAGGGTAAAGGTTCATGCCTCACTCTAGTGGGAGCATTTGCAAATTGATAGATAAAAAAGAGAGGAAAGGAGGATATCAAAACTAGTTCTTGCTAAGGAAGACATAAATCTTACTCTTGAGGTAGTTTTATGGTAATTTTTTAGATCTAGTAAAGAGGGACATAGATATTTTGAATGTAGATCCTCTAAAATTGGGCAAGGTAACAAAAATTTTGTGATTCAAGGAGATGATGAGATTCACCAAGTGGACCTGAGGATGTAGAAAATCTAATAGTGAGAAAAACCTTATATAATAAGGAAAGTGATGAGTAAATTATTTAAAGGACAAGTCTTTTCAAGACAAGATGTAAGATGGCTAGAAATGTTGCAAGGTGATCATTGAGAGTGGAAGCTCTAAAAATATGGCATCAAAAGAGTTAGTTACAAAGTTGTAGTTAAAGATGCTCAACCATATCATGTTTCATGGATCACAGATGAGCATAAGATATTGGTAAGTGAGAAATGCCTTATGAAGTTCAAGATTAGACATTACTTTGATAATTTTTTGTGTGATATTATGCCTATGGATTGTTGTCATATTCTATTGGGTAGACCTTGGCAATATGATAGATATATTGTACATGATGGAAGATTGATTCATTATACTCTTTGGGTGAATGGGAGTAAACAAATATTGTTTCCTTTGATTGAAAGTCTAGATGAGGTTAATTGTACTACTATAAAAATTTTCATGTGTTAATGGAAATAAATTTGAAAAGGAAATGAAGAAGAATTAAGCATGTTTTTGATGCAGGAGCATCCAAAGGTATAAGGGCAATCTTGTGTCGCCCAAAAAAATGTACTTAGGCTTAGTTTTTGTTTCATGCATTTTGATTTCTAGATACCCATTTAGGTCAAATAAAGGTTCCAACTCTCATAGTTCCACTATCAGTGTTCTAGGATAGAGTATTTGAACACCTTGGGATACGTGTACATATCAAAAAAATAAGAGTATGTAATTGAGCCATCATTTTGGTGAACTAGGAGGTTTAAATTGGCTAGATGAATGTAATTGTAAATTAGAGCATTCTAGAAAAAGAATCAGGTCAAAAGGCCTCACAGTTTGAAAGTTATCACAGTTTTTTAGGTTTTGGAGACCTCCTAACAATGCTTCAAAGTCAGGTTAGGGGCATTAAATAACCTCAAAAAGAGCCAAAAAATGGGGGATGAGTGAAGCTGGTCCGTAAGGCTATAGAGCACTTTGAGAGCTTTTTGAAAATGTAAACGGTTCGTTAATCGGAGCTACAGTTCAAAAGTTATGCCTCCCGAAAGTTCAGTTACCATTTTTGGATTCTTCTAGATTTGCACCAACTTCTAACGTGGCTTTTGAAGCCTTCTACTTGTTGGTGGATTCCTAATAGCTTTTTCTAGAATGTATTCCTAGTCCTTAACCCTCCGAGGTCTATTTAAAGACATTTTTGGCATTGTAAAACGTAGTTTGAAGTGGAGTTTGAGAGGAGGTACTGAAAGGAGAAATTATCTCTAGTTTAATATTATTGTAAGCCCATAGGGCATGTTATGAAGTCTATTTTCTCTGTACTGAGTGTACTAGCTTATTTTCATAGTTAATACAATTTCCCTTTTCCTGTTGTGTCCATTCTGTGCTTGGGTCGCGTCCCCATCAAGTGGTATCAGAGCTAGTTTTCTTGAGTGTGTAGACAAAGCACCGACTGTGAGGCAGTTTGCACCAGGACTATGTGGTTGTGGGTATGAGTTAAGAAGATGCCTCCATGAAGAGAGCATAGTGGAAGGGACAAAGCTATTAATCCTTAGGATGTTAGAGCCCTCCAAAGGCAGGTACAAGCATTGCAAGAGGAGCTTTGTAGAGGAACAGATGTTGCCGCAGGTGATGACAATGAGGATGACAATGAAGAAGAAGAAATTGGACCAGAAGGGGAATTTGATGGGGAAGTTCTAAATTAGGAAGAGGAAAGTCTTTTTAGGGCCATTACTAAATTTGGGAAAAGACCTACAATTGATGTGGGTGTATTTTCAAGAAATCTAAAACCAGATGAGTTGATCCACTGGATCAATGAACTAGAAGAATACTTTGAGTATGAGGATATTAGGGACCTAGATAGGGTTAAGTTTGCAAAGGCCAAACTGAAAGGCCATGCCAAAATTTGGTGGCAAGAGGTTCAATTGGAAAGAAATAGAAGAGGAAAGGAGAAGATCACAAGGTGGGATCGCATAGTGGACAAATTGAAGAAGCAGTTCATTCCTATGGACTACGAGCTTGATTTGTTTAAGAAGTTGCATGGGCTAAAGCAAGTAGAAGACCAGTCCAAGAATATACAGAGGAGTTTTATCAACTTTTGATTAGAGCAGGGCATGCATAGGCAAATAAGGAGAAAGTTGCTCATTATATCAGTGGGTTGCAACCTAGCATCTAGGAGGAATTAAGTCTAGTAAGAATGACCAGCATTGAAGAGGCATACCAGTTTGCCTTACAAGTTAAAGAGAAGTTGAATAAGAGGTTTGAAGGAAGACAAAGAGGGCATGGTCAAGGAGGAAGGGGAAGTGGTAGGTCATCTAGAGGTCAAAATGAAACCCAAAAGAAAAATGAAGATGTGGGTACTAGTAGGAACCAGAGGAATGAGGGTTTCAACGACTCCCATGATCAAGACTTTGGAAATTAGAGAGGAAGAGGTAGAGGACGTAGAGAAGGAAGAGGAGGCTTTCGTGTTACCTGTTTATATTGCAATGAAGAAGGTCATCATGCCTTTGAATGCCCTCAATGACAAGGAAGGATAGATAGGAGAGCTGAGGGTCAAGGTAGGGTTGGTCATGTGGATGAGGATGCACAATTATCACATTCAGAGGATGCAAAAAGAGGAGAGACCTTGGTGAATGAAAGGGTCCTACTAACTGGTGAGATTGAACCAGGACAAAGGAGGAGTTTGTTCTATACCAAATGCAAGTGTGAGGATAAATGTTGTGATGTGATCATTGATGGTGGTAGCACTGATAACTTGGTATCAGAAGAGATGGTCTCTAAGATGAAGCTCAAAAGGGAGAGACATCCCTAGCCCTATCAGATTGCTTGGGTAAAAGATGATCATAAGGTCCTAGTAAGTGAACAATGTCTCGTGAAATTCAAAATTGGGAGTTACCATGATGAAGTTCTCTGTGATGCTATTCCAATGGATGTTTGCCATCTATTTTTGGGTAGACCATGGTAGTTTGATAGACATGAAATACATGATGGTCATGTAAACACATACTCTCTAACAAAGGATGGAGTTTGCCACAAACTAAAGCCAATGAAAAGGGAAGGTGAAAAGGTATGTAGCAGTGCTAGGATTTTTCTTGTTGATGGAAGAAAGTTTTTAGATGGAATGAAACATCAGTGTATGTGCTATACTTTGATTCCTAGGAAATAAAAATAAGGTAGTAGTGAAATACCACTTGAAGTCTCAAATTTACTAGGTGAATTTGGAGATATTATCTCTGATAATGTTCCAGAAGGATTGCCACCAGTAAGGCAAATTAGTCATCAGATAGATCTAATTCCAGGAGCTAGTTTGCCTAACAAGGCTGCTCACAGGATGACTCCTACTGAAACAGAGGAGCTAAATAGACAGGTTCAAGAGCTATTGAGGAAGGGCTTGATTCAAGAGAGCCTAAGTCCATGTGTAGTACCTACATTATTGGCAACAAAGAAGGATGGAGAGTGGAGGATGTGTACAGACTCTCAAGCTATAAATAGGATAACCATCAAATATCAGTTTCCTTTGCAAAGAATGGATGATCTTATGGACTACTTGAGTGGAGCTCAGTACTTCACAAAGATAGATCTCAAGAGTGGTTATCACCAGATATGGATTCAAGAAGGAGATGAGTGGAAAATGGCCTTCAAGATTATGGAGGGTCTTTATGAGTGGTTAGTCATGCCCTTTGGATTGACAATTTCCCCAAGCACCTTCATGTGGCTTATGAATGAGGTACTTAAGAAGTTCTTGGGAAAATTTGTTATTGTCTATTTGGATGATATTTTAATTTTTAGAAAGACTTTGGAAGAACATTTATTGCATATTCGTAGTGTCCTTGAAAGGCTAAGAGAAGAGAAATTGTTAATTAATTTGAAGAAGTGTATATTTGCAAAAAGGGAGTTAGTCTATTTGGGGTTTGTTATATCACCTGAAGGTCTCAAAATGGATCTAGAGAAGCTAAAAGCCATCTTGGAATGACCTAATCCAAGGTCTACTACTAAGGTAAGATCATTTCATGGTCTGGTTAGCTTTTACAGGAAGTTTATTAAGAATTTTAGTGGCATATGTGCACCCCTAACTGACACAATAAGAGGGGATAGAAAAGAGTTCAAATGGACTACAGTTGCTGCAAGAAGTTTTGAATTGCTGAAGAAGAAGGTGACAAAACAACTTGTGTTGGCACTTCCAAATTTTAGAAAGGTGTTCGAGGTGGATTGTGATTCTAGTGGAAGCACTATTGGGGCTTTATTGAGCCAAGAAGGTAAGCCAATTGCATATTTTAGTGAAAAATTGAATGATGCAAAGAAGAAGTATTCTATTTATGATCAAGAGTTCTATGCAATAGTTTAGGCCTTAAAGAAATGGAGGCATTATTTATTGCCAAAAGAATTTGTTTCGTATACTAATCACCAAGCATTACAATACCTAAATAGCCAAGGTAAATTGAATTAGAGGCATATGAAGTGGGTAGAGTTCTTACAGAGCTATACATTTGTGTTGAAACATAGAAGTTGAAAATCTAATAGGGTTATAGATGCACTAAAAAAGAGACTATTGTTGCTTACAGTAATGCAGGTTGAAGTAGTCTAGTTTGATGAACTCAAGAATCTATAGGTCTTGAAGATCCTAATTTTGTTGAAGCATGGAAAGCTTGTAAAGATCCTGTTGCTATAGATAGAACTAAGTGGTTAGACTATCTGATTCAGGATGGTATGTTATTCAAGGGTAGTCAATTATGCATTCCGAGGAGTTCCATGAGGGAAAATCTGATTAAGGAGAATCACAGTGGAGGGATGGCAGGACATTTTGGTTAAGATAAGACCCTTTCCATTCTTAGAGAACATTATTTTTGGCCTCAAATTTCACAAGATGTGAAGAAGTTTGTATAGAGTTGTCAGGTTTTACAAGTTGCCAAGGGATTTAGCCACAATACTAGACTATATTAGCCATTAACCATTCCATCAAAGCCATGGGAGGACATAAGTATGGATTTTTTTTTTGAATTATCAAGGACATAACAGGGTAATGACTCAGTATTTGTGGTGGTTGATAGGTTCTCCAAAATGGCACATTTCATTCCGTGCCACAAAACTCATGATGATGTCCATATTGCAAACTTGTTTTTAAGAGAGGTGGTAAGACTACATGGTCTTCCAAGGAGTATAGTTTCTGACAGAGATACTAAATTTGTGGGGTATTTCTGGAGGACATTGTGGAAAAAGTTGAGAACAGACTTGAAATTTAGTTCCACACATCACCCACAAACTGATGGCCAAACAGAAGTGGCAAATAGAAGTCTAGGCAATTTGCTAAGATGTTTAGTTGGGGATAAGCCCAAGGGATGGGATTTGATTCTACCACAAGAAGAGTTTTCTTACAATAACTCTATAAATAGGAATACTGAAAAATCACCATTCCAAATTGTATATGGAAGTAGCCCAAGGACTACACTAGAATTGAGGAAGATAGAGCTAGGGGAGAGGACAAGTGTTGAAGCTGAAGAATTTGCTGAACATATCAAGTGTCTACATGAGGAGGTTCAAGCACACATTACCAAGATGAATCAAGAGTATAAAGCTAGGGCTGATCAAAGGAGAAGACATAAGGAATTCCAAGTAGGGGATCTAGTCATGGTACACTTACGAAAAGAAATATTTCTAAGCGGTACTTACAACAAGCTAAAAATGAAAAAATTTGGCCCTTGCAAAATTCTGAAGAAACATGACTTAGGAAATGCATATGAGGTGGAGCTACCAAATGGTGTTCACATTTCTCCTATTTTCAACATTGCAGACTTAATAGAGTATCATGATGATGGTGCAGATGTGGAACTAATGTTAGAGCCATATCTAATTCCTGCTTCTAAGAAGGGGGAGATAGAAGACATTCTAGATCATCATGTTGGTAGGAGCACCAGAAATAGGTGGTATGAAGAGTATTTGGTCAAGTGGAAAGGACGGTTGATAGAGGACTCAACCTAGATTTCAGCAGGTGAGGTTTCCCATTTGGGATTTCCTCTAACATTCATAAAGTGACAGGGTCACTTTTCAATCTACCCTGAGTGTCTGATGCAAGAGAATCCAGAGGTATAAGGGCAATCCTGTGTCACCCAAAAAAATGTACTTAGACTTAGTTTCTATTTCATGTGTTTTAATTTCTAGATACCCATTTGGGTCAAATAAAGGTTCCAACTCTCATAGTTCCACTATTAGTGTTCTAGGATAGAGTATTTGAACACCTTGGGATACATGGAAAGACAAAAAAAAATAGGAGTATGTAATTGAGCCATCATTTTGGTGAACTAGGAGGTGTAAATTGGCTAGATGAATGTAATTGTAAATTAGAGCATTCCAAAAAAGAATCAGGTCAAAAGGCCACACTGTTTGAAAGTTATCACAATTTTTTGGGTTTTGGAGACCTCCTAAGAATGCTACAAAGTCAGGTTAGGGGCATTAAATGACCTTGAAAAGGGCCAAGAAATGAGGGATGAGTGAAGCTAGTCCATAGGGCTATAGAGCGCTTTGAGAGCTTTTTGAAAATGTAAATGGTTCATTAATCAAAGCTACGGTTCAAAAGTTATGCCTCCCGAAAGTTTGGTTACCATTTTTGGATTCTTCTAGATTTGCACCAAATTCTAATGTGGCTTCTGGAGCCTTTTACTTGGTTGGTGGATGCCTACTAGCACTTTCTAGAATGTATTCCTAGTCCTTAACCCTCTGGGGTCTATTTAAAGTCATTTTTGGCATTGTAAAAGGCAGTTCGGAGTGGAGTTTGAGAGGAGATACTAAAAGGAGAAATTATCTCCAATTTTATGTTATTGTAAGCCCATAGGGCATTTTATGAAGTTTATTTTCTCTATACTGAATGTACTAGCTTATTTTCACAGTTAATACAATTTCCCTTTTCCTGTTGTTTCCATTCTGTGCTTGGGTCATGTCCACATCAATTTTTCTATAATTCCTAGGAAGCCAAGTTGTATGAACCAAGGGACAATAAATAGTGTTGACCAACCAAAAATATTCGATAGAAGCAAAGTACAAGTTAAAATTGAAAATTTTCTAAATGAATACAAGGATATTGTTGTAGAAGATATACTAGATGATTTACCTCGAATTAGAAGTATAAGTCATTGTATTGATTTGATTCTTGGAGCTAGTTTGCCAAATAAAGCACCATATAGATTAATACCTAAAAGGAATGAAGAACTTAATAGAGATGTGCATGAGTTGTTGTAGAAAGGTTTGATTAGAGAAATTTTGAGTCCATCTGTTGTACCTATTGTATTAGCACCTAAAAAGAATGGAGAATGGAGAATGTGTATTGATTCTAGAGCTATTAACAAGATCATAGTGAAGTATGGGTTTCCTATGCTAAGGGTAGATGACATAATAGATTACTTGAGTGGGGAAAAGTATTTTACCAAAATTGGTTTACAAAGTGGCTATAATCATATTATAATTAGAGAATGTGATGAATGGAAGGCTACTTTCAAGACAAAAGATGGTTTGTATGAATGGTTGGTTATGCCTTTTGGTTTGACCAATGCACCTAATACTTTCATGAGGTTGATGAATGAAGTTCTAAGAAGATCCTTGGGTAATTTTGTAATTTTTTATTTGCATGACATTCTGATATTCTTTAAGACAGAGGAAGAACATCTTGAGCATGTTAGATATGTATTGCATAGATTGAAAGAGGAGAAGCTACTGACTAATTTGAAGAAGTGTTCTTTTATGCAAAAGGAGATTGTATATTTTTGATTTGTGATTTTAGTTAATAGTTTGAGAATGGATCCTAAGAAGGTTAAAGAAATTTTGGAATGGCCTACACTTGAGAATGTGGGTGAGGTAAGCTCATTCCATGGTTTGGTTAGTTTTTTCTTAGAGTCTACAAGGAATTTTAGTTCTATCTATAATGCTATGACTAAGAAAATGGGAGGAGATAAAAAGGAATTTAAGTGGACACATGGAGCTGATAAGATTTTTTAGACTTTGAAACAAAAGGGTTTTGAGTCACTAGTATTGGCTTCACCTAATATCAATATGCTATTTCAAGTTAAATGTGATGCAAGAGGTAGTGCAATAGGAGCCATATTAAGTGAAGAAGGTAAACTTGTTTCTTTCTTTAGTGAAAAGTTAAATGATGCTAAAAGTAAGTATCCTATGTATGATCAAGAGTTTTATGCTATTGTTCAAGCATTGAAGAAGTGGAGAAACTATTTTTTTCCTAAGGAGTTTGTGGTGTATGCTTCACAATACTTGGAAAGTCAACATAAATTGAATCAGAGACATATGAAGTGGGTTGAGTACTTGTGGAGTTTATATTTGTCATTGAGCATAAGAGTGGACCTACTAATAGAGTTATTGATGCACTGAGAAAAAGACATTCTTTATTGACTAGGATGAAGGTTGAAGTTATTGGTTTTGATGCCATGAAAGAGTTGTATGATATTGACCTTGATTTTACTGAGGCATAGAGAGAGTGCAGAGAAAAAAATCTAACATATCACATAAGTATGATGAATATTTTATTCAAGAAGGTCCGTTGATCAAAAGTATCTAGTTGTGTATTCCTAAAAGTTATATGGAGTTGAATTTGATTAAGGAGAAGCATAATGGATGATTGGCTAAACAATTTGGAATTGATAAAACATTGAGTTTGTTGAAGGATAAGTATTATTGGTCACACATGTATAAGGATGTTTATAAATTTCTGAAGAGTTGTGGAGTTTGTCAAGTTACAAAAGGAGTAAGTCAAAATACTAGTTTTTATACACCTATTACTATTCCTCAGAAACTTGGAGTGACATTAGTATGGATTTTGTTCTTAGATTGCCTAAGATATTAAAGGGGCATAATTTAATATTTGTTGTTGTAGATAGATTTTCTAAGATTGCCCATTTCATACCATGTAAGAAGAAATCAGATGCTAAGCATGTTACTGAATTTTTTTTCAAAGAGATTGTGAGATTGCATAGATTACCAAGGAGCATTATTTCTGACAAGGAAAGTAATTTTGTGGGTAATCTTTGGAAGACTTTGTGGGAGAAGATGGGTAATGAGTTGAAATTTATTTCTACATTTCATTGATGGATAGATGAGTAGACAGTGGCTTTGAATAGAGACTTGGGTATCTTATTGAGACGTTTAGTTGGAGATGAGCCAAGTAATTGGGAAGTGGTATTGGCACAAGCTAAGTTTCCATATAATAATTATATGAATAGTAGTATAGCAAAAAAAACATTATGAGATTGTAACTAGAATGTAGCGTAGAGGTATATCACATTTGAGAGATGTTGTTGGTGAAGAAAAGAGAAGAGCTACAGGGAAAGAATTTGCTGATTTTATGGAGTCTTTGCATAAGGAAGTGAAGTTGAGGTTGGAGAAAAGTAATCAGAAGTATAAGGAGAATTCTGATAAGTCTAGAAGACATCATGATTTTGAAGTTGACAGTAAGGTGATGGTTCATTTGAAGAATGTAAGATTTCCTATTGGAATAAATAGTAAGCTAAAGATGGAGAATTTTGGATGTTGTAAGATGTTGAATAAGTTTGATAGTGATAATTCTTATGAATTTGAGTTACCTAATGACATGGATATATCTCCTATGTTCATTATTGTTGATTTGTATAAGTATCATGAGTGAGATGATGAAGTTGATGTATCAAAAGATTATCCTAAGAAGTAGGCTAATGTAGTTGAATAGATATTGGGTCAAAGAGTTGGCAAGAGCACAAGAGAATTTTTCTTACTATGAATATTTGGTGAAGTTAAAGATTAGACCTATTAAAAATGTTTCATGGATTTTGAAATCTTAGTTTGATTTAGCTTAGGTTGTGACATCTCAATGATTCAGGAAAATCATTTCTTTCAACTCCAATTATCTAATGTAGGATCATCCTCAGTTGCCTTGTTATCCTCCTCATCTTTGTTCATTCTACATGTTGGGGTTGAGTGTGAGTGGTTTCTAATTTCTTATTGCTTCCAAGGTGATCAATGTATACCAAGTTACTATAGCTCTAGTAGATGTTAAGTTACTGTAGCTATAATGAATGTTATGTTACTATAGTTGGTTTATGTCAAGTTACTATAGCTCTAATGGATGTTTAGTTACTGTAGCTCTAGTGTATACCAAGTTAGTGTAGCTCTAATGGATGCTAAGTTACTATAGCTCTAGTGGATATAGGGTTATTGTGGCTCTAGTGGATGTTGAGTTGTTGTAGCTCTAGTGTATGTCAACTTACTATAGGTCTAGTGGATGTTGAGTTACTATAGCTCTAGTGGATGTTCAGTTACTATAGCTCTAGTGGATGTCTAGTTACTATAGCTCCTAGTAGATGTTGAGTTACTCTATCAATCTAGTATTGACTAAGTGTTCCTTCATGTGTTGAGTGAACTTGTTGGTGTTGAGAAATGCTAAGTGTCAACATTTTTATTGGTCCCTCTTTGACCGGGTTGTCTATGTTTGGTTCTTGTTTGGACTAACCTTTTGCATATTTAATTTTAGTATTGGTAGTTAATATTTGATGTGAGCTAACTTGTGGATGTGCATGCATTTAATGTAAGGTTTAATTTTGTGATAGGCCAACCTATGGCTACACAATTATTTAATTAGGTCTAGGAGTGAGTTTTAGTAAAGATCTTAGAGAGGATGTTTCAAAAATATTAGGAGAATATGTTTCTAGAAATGTAAATTTGAAGCTAGATCATGGATTTTGAATGTATTTTGTATCTAGTCATAACCTAGAAGGCCTTATAGTTGGGCATGTATGCTGATTATTTGATGAATCAATAAAAATTTATGCTCTTCTTCCTCCTTTGTTTTTTCTTCTTTGTGTTGTGTTTCCATTATGTTAACTCTTGCAAGGTGGTTTGGATAGGTGGGTGTTCCTTTGGATCTAGTTTTTCATCCCTCGATATGTCAAAGTGTCATGATGAACATATGTAAATGCAATGGGAGGATATTAGAGAAAAATTCAATGTGATGCATTTTCTACCTGAATTAGAAATCATTTTGAAGGAATTGCATTATTATGTTTTGTCTTTGTCTTTTCAACATACTATCAACCTATCCCAATGTGAAGTAATGGAAGCCATCAACATATTTTTTTAGGAAAAACTTAGAATTTCCTCCATCAATGTTCAAGAATTAGCTTAAAATATCTCTCTAATCCATATGCATCAAACTTTTCACTAACTCACCACACATTCACCATGGTTGGAAAACTCAAAAAAATGGAAACTCCAAATTTTAGAGGTAGTCATGATCAGATTAGTGTAAAAGCAATAGATAATTAAGGTAATATTTTAATTATCATTATGGAAATCATAAGACACCATTGATGAGAAAGAAATCATGAAGATGCTTTATTACTAATCTCTGCAGAAAAATATTCACATTCCTATCAAAGTTTTAATATGTCCCCTTGAAACTTCACTCCATGCATCACATACAAGATTCTATTGAAGGCATATGAAAGATAGACAAAATAATTAAAACATTTTAAAATGTCCCACTATGGATTCCCTTTTATCAACACAAGCTTAACTCTCTTCTACAAGAAGTATTCAAAACTCCTCAATTTACATATTTTATTTATGCGAAGAGTGCTTCTTCTATTTGGCTCTAGATTTTATCTATACCTTTTCTCACATCCACCCACCATACCTACTTGGATTTGTGAAATGTAAATGGGTTGTTGGAGGCTATCATGGGCTTCAAATTTCAAACCAAGACTACTCAACCTTGCATAAATTTAATAGACCGCACTTAATCTCCAATCAAGAAAAATTTTAATTCCTTGCACAAAGTACATAGAAGACAGTAGAATAAATCCATAAATAACTAGATTTTTACTATAGATATTACTCATATAACTTATTATTCTATTGCATGATCTCTTTTATATGAGAAATTTAGCAAGAAGATACTTTAATGGAACAAATCATTACCTATACTCCCTCTCTAGCAAATAGTCTTAATAGCATGGTGGGATCTCTTTCAAATTTTGTCAAAAAACATTTACACCCCAGCTTCATTTGATCACTTAAACAAAAACTTCCTAACTCTACGATCAAAATCTCTATGTAAAAAATTGTTAGATTCATGTATTAATGTCTTAATTGGTAGACAATATTTTCAATTGGATCACAAACTCTCATGATGTTGCATAGCACAAGAAAAGTCACCTTTGTACCTCATCACACATCACACTTTGATAGAGGATTGAAAACATCACCTCCTAGAATTTACATATAAAAAATGTTTAATTAATTTGTGGATTTATGTAATCTAACATATTTATAGAAGTGTGATTGTGGATTTATATAATCTAACATATTTCTTAAAAAAATCAAATTTTACATATATATATGTTGTAGGACACATTGAAGGCAACTCAAGCTAGGAAAGAGAAGGTTGATCAACACCATCTTTTCTATGGTGGATATTTGAAAATTCACTCACACCTTGTAAGTAGCTATAAATGAAATTTCATATCAACTTTTAATATAAAATTAGAAATAAGAAATTCATTAATTATTGATGATATTATGCAAAAAATGTAGTGCATTGAATTTAATCTAGTGCCCACAAAAGAAGACACACAAATTAGCTTCATGGAAGGCTATAATTTAATAGTTTCCTACCACCACATAGATTCTAGTGGGAAAATAGGTGTAGAAATTGACACACAAGTAAATAGTGCAAATGAATAATAATAGTAATTGTGAAATTCATAACAAATAATCTATTTGATATTAATTTTGAACAATGATAACAATGCATGAATGAAATTTCATTATAGCCTACTACTCTGGGCACAGATCTTACTCATGATGATGAAGGTGCATATCCCACACATGATGAAGACCTCAATGTGCATCAGAATGATAAAAGTACATATTCAATTTCTATTGAAAATTAATAATGTAATTATTAGTAAAATTTAACATCTTAAATTGCAATTGGTGTAACCTTTGTGTGATATTTTCCGATTATTTAGAACATGATGTTAGTGTTGAGCATGTTGAGGTTGGGGCTAAAAAAAATGTGGTAATAGATGATGTGGGAATATAAGATAAATAAAATTTCTATTATGTTCTTTAAATTAATGAAATACTTATAACATTAAAAACCAAGTTTAGAATTAAACTGATTTATTTCTTATTGTAGGGGCGCATCAACCTTGTCCTTGACGAAAGAAGAGGAAGCCTCATTTCATAAGATCAGAACCACAAGAGCCATAGGATGCAAAAGATATTTAGGATGTTCCTATTAGCCTTTATCTTCAAAAAAAGAAAAAAGAAAAGAAGAAATGAATTTTAAAAACCTTGTTTGATGATGAATGTGTTGATGAATTTTTATGATGATGAATAATTTTTATTAATGGATTTTTATGAATATTGATGAATTTTATGTCATGTTATTGAATATTTTCATGTGATTATAATGATTGACATGTTCACAAATTATTGATAAATGTTTATATGTATTAGTGAATTATATGTCATGTTAATGAATTTTATGTGGATATAATGATTGACGTGCTCACAAATTATTGATGAATATTTAAATGTATCAATTAATTGTATGTCATATTAATGTATGTTATGTAATTATAATGGTACAATAATATACTTTTAAAATTAATGAATGAAATATTTACTTAGTTGTTAATGGGGAATTTAGAGTGATTATAGGGGGAGGAGAGGCCAAATGAGCTTCCACCTTCACATGGCTAGCCTTGTTAAGTAGAGAATGATGAGGCATATTAATGTCTCAAATTTGATATAGTTTTTACATAGTTTGAACTTACTCTTTGAGCCATGAGGAAAACATCTCCAAAATACTTGTTTTAAATTTCTTCTAAACTTATGTTGAATGTAGTTAAACCTATTAAACCTATGGATATTGGATATGACATACCTTGCTTAATGTTATATATAAAGTGTAGTATTTCACATAAATGTTGAAAACTATGTTTTAATATTTGAATGAGAGTAGAAATATTGTTGTATGTGTTCAAATGCTACTAATCTTTAAGAAATGTAATAGTAGTGTGAAGAGTAGCAAGCACCATATTAAAGGAGTAATGAATACTGATTGTAGCATGAGAAGTGTGGATCAATTCCAAGTGATAAGCCACATTTGTGAAAGGAGTTACTTTAGAAAGACAACTTGTTACATTATCTATGGGCCATTATTCTATTACTCAATCAATTTTCTAAAAGCCATGGTTGACATCCTACCCTTTTTATATTGATGATGTTTGCTAACAATTTTTTATGTTATGTTTTGTAATAAGTTCCAATTCTCTCTCTCTATATATATAAAGTTAGAGCTGGTTTGAGGATTTGAAGATTTTGAAGTTGTTTTGTCTATTCTTTAAAAATTGTTCAGTCATGTAACAAAAGAAGAATTCTAATGAGAAAATGATTTTGGATTACTTGTTGTGTTCTTAGTTAATTGAAGCCAACCAATGGGGCCCACTTGGGAGGTGGAATAGATTTAGGTAGAGTAGATTTGTTTCTTGCAATTTCCTTTTTAAGATAGATTTACTATATTCATCCTATAACATAGTTACTATAAAAGTTCCTGCAACACTTGTGAAAAACTATCATAGTGGATGTTTGGATTATTAACTAGTTTAGAATTCCCTTTTTGCAGCTTCGACATTTCTCTATTGACAATCTGTATGTTTATTGTTCTGTATCAGTAGTACAGATTCCTTTCATGCATTTTACTTTCCTATAGAATAGGTGTTAAGACTCTTAAAGGAACTTGGTACATATCCTATGCTAACCATTTCAAGTCCTATGTCCCTAGGTTGACAATTCAAATGTATTTTCATAGTGAAATAGATAGTTCTCAAAATGGATAGAGTATCCTTGTTAGAGGAAAAGTAGTGTGATTGTCTTGATCTATTATGGAAACCTACATTTTTGGTGTCATTGCTGGGATGGTGTCAAACTAGGAACCGTCATGAGTCATCTATTTATAGATTAATGTTTTAATTACAAACCACAAGATTGAGTGCTTGATTCATAAGTCATCAATTCAATTCAATGCATCGAAGAGGAAGACCACAAGATGAATATGGGAGATTTCTTCCATGGTAGCCTATTAATCTGAATGAAGAAATTAGAGAAGAAGCTTTGCCTTTCTCAAACACAAGCCCTACTTTTCCTACAAAATCATCCTCAAGGGTTGAACCTTTAGATAGAAGTGGCCTTCAACCTTTTCCTAAAATTTTGACTAGTCTTTTTAATACTACTACTCCAAATCCAATAGTTGTTAATAATCTAGTGCCCAATATCCCTTTCTGGTAGCAACCTCATAATAAAATACCTCAAATAATAGCACAACCTACTTTTCCATTTCCTCTCCCAAGCCTTGTAACCAATGCTAATCTCAAAAATATACCTCCAAATGCTCTTCTAAAGTTTTATGGCCTTGCAATTGAAGATCCCAATACTTTCTTATTTGAGTTTGACATACTCTGTCATAGCTTTGACTACAAAACTAATGCCCATAAGCTCAAATTTTTTCTAGAAATACTAAAAGAGTGAGCTTTATGATGGTTCATTGGTTTAGGAGCCAATGCAACAAGTACTTGGGATGAAATGCAAACTCTATTTCTAGAAAAATACAAAGAGTATTGCAAAAAAAATGATTCAAGAGGGCGTGACATTCTTAGAATATCACAAAATGAGGAAGAAAAACTAGAAAAATATGTCTCACATTTCTTGTATACACTTCAAAATAACCCTCAACATGTGATGTCTAAGGATTTACAAAAGCTAGTCTTTTTGAGAGGTGCAAATGACAGTTGTCTAGAAGCATTAGACTTGATGGTTGGAGGGGATGTGTATAAATCTTCTTGAGATGACCTCAAGAAAATTTGTCTTAATTATTCAAGATTGACCATGAAGAAAGGAGAAGGACACCAGACTACATCTATTAAAGGAATAGGTTAGGGTATTTCAAAGCTTGAGATATCTAATCTGCTCTCAGATTTCAAGTAAGATATTATAAATGATGTTGCTACACATCTCAACATAATGACTAGAAAGAAGAAACACACAGAAGATAAAGTACACCTAGATGAGTACTGCCCCCATTGCTGGAAGTAGAAGAAAGATTGCCAATGCAAACTGGTTGCTAGCATGGAAAACCAACATCTTCCAACTGAGTACATCAAGATAGATGAAGATGATTAACAAGTATTTTTTGTTGCTCAATACTGGTCATGGGCCCAATGTCAAGCTATGCCTTAGTACCCTTTGAAAAATTCAAATCTATATGGTAATCAATGGAAAAATTATAATACCCAAGGTCCTCCACAATATAGTCAACATAATTGGAATAATGCTTGACAAAATAATCCACAATAACCCCAATGGCCTCAGAATTCCCAACCTTCCTAGCCAAACCAATAGAATAATCAATGGTAGAACTACTAGATCTAATGGAAACCACCTCAAGGGAATTGACACTCTACAAATTAATGGAGAGACCTCAATAGTGGCCTAATCAAAATACTAGTACTCCACAATTACCACCCCTAGTCCATCAACCTGCACTAATGCTAGCACCAATGAATCTTGGACCTCAAAGCAAACCTAGTTACCTACATAAAGCCAAATCCAAATAAAAAGTAGTTACAACAACCCATGTACTCTGTTGATGCTTAGCAATGTCCTTCTTAAGCTTTGAATATCAAAAACATATATTTGAGATCTAGTACAACCATACCAGTGACTATGAAGAAGTTGAAAATAGAAGGATTAAGTGCTATGCCAACAATTCTAAAACTTTTAGATAGTTCTATTATCACTCCTAATGGGATGATAGAAAACATATTCATAACCCTAGACTTTCTAGAGTACCCTACAAATTTCATGATTCTATCTCCCAAAGTCAATTTATTTGGTTACCTTGATATTCTAGGACAACCATGGTTAGCTATAGCTAATGTAAATATAAGTTTTAGGTCAAGGAATATGACCATATCTAATGGTCAAGAAACAAAGAAATTTGATTTATATCCTTCAACACAACCACAACTAGATTTAAGCACATCTATTTGGCCAGATTTATGGGATGAAGAAGTAGAGTTAAACTCTATAGCACAGCTTATGATGTTACATAAAGAATCTTTGCTAAACCTATAGGAAGAGGATTTAGTAATTCAAAGAATCCTTACTAATACTTGTGTGGTAGAAAAAGATGTATTTGATAGTTTTATGTTAGAGTTAACCACATATGAGGAATGTAATGAGAATTTTATTATGTTCAAAGATCCAGACATTATTTATCAACTCTTGCCATGTGAATTAGATATAAGTCCAATCTCTAAAGCTACTATAATTGAGTCTACCACTATTGTTGAGCAGTCAAAAGGTCATAATCTTCACATCAATCCCAAATTATCGTCCACACAACTATTAATAGAGCTGCTTCAAAAACATAAAAAGGCTTTTGCATGGGACTATGGGGATATGAAAGGGTTGAGTCCTACATTATGTACCCATAGAATATACATCAATGAAGGGTGTATATCACTCCATCAATCCTAGAGAAGGATTAATCTATCTCTTAAAGAAATAATCAAAACTGAGTTGCAAAAATTGCTTGATGTTGGTTTTCTTTATCCTATATTTGATAGTAGATGGGTGTCACCCCTAGTCATAGTGCCTAAAAAAGGAGGGAAATGATAGATTTGTTTAGATTATAGAGAATTGAAAAAAGAAACCAAAAAGGATCACTTTCCTTTACCATTCATAGATCAATTTTTGGACACTCTGGTTGGAAAGAAGTATTTCTATTTTCTAGATGGGTACAGTGGTTATAATAGAATAAGTATTGCTCTCGAAGATCAAGAGAAAACCACATTTGCGTTCTCATGGGGTACTTTTTCATATTTTCTTTTTCCATTTAGCCTATGTAATGCTCCTGCAACATTCCAATGAGCTATCATCAACATTTTTGTTGATATATCACATCATTGTATGGAAATATATATGGATGATTTCACAACATTTGCAGATAGCTTTGAAGAAGCTATGAAAAATCTTGAAAATGTTCTTATCCGATGTAAAGAACATAATCTGGCACTTAATAGAGAAAAAATGTTTCATGCTCATGGAGGGAGTGGTACTTGGTCATTTCATATCAACTACAGGAATACAAGTGGATCTAGCTAAGAAAGAGGTCATTCTAGCACTGCCCATACCTACAAAACTGAAAGTTGTAAGATCATTTTTAGGTCATGCTAGATATTATAGGTGTTTCATAAAATATTTCAAAAAAATAGCTATTCCTTTGTACACATTGTTGACTAAGGAAGCTGAATTTATTTGGACACCTAAATGTAATAAAGCCTTCCTATAGCTTAAAAAACTTCTCACCATGGCACTAGTTTTACAAGGACCAAATTGGTCAATTCCATTTCATATTCATATTGATGCATTAGACTATGTCATAGGAACTATATTAGGATAAAAGCCTACTAATCCTGAGAATTCCATCTACTATATAGTAAAATCCTTCATGGAACTGAGCTAAATTACATAGTAATAGAAAAGAAATTTTAGCCATAGTCTATACATTGAACAAATTCAAACACTATGTGACTGTATATCCTATTTTTGTTCATATTGATGACTCAACTATAAGGTATTTAATGAACAAAGTAGTTGTCAATGGTAGATTGGCAAGATGCCTCTTGTTGTTACAAGAATTTGATATTACCATTATCGATAAGCTAGGAAAATCCAACATAGTTGCAAATTATTTGTCTAGATTGACTATATCTGATGAAGATCCAACTCTAATTGAAGACACCTTTCTAGATGAGCACTTTTTCCATATAGCAACACATACACCATGGTATGTAGATGTTGCAAATTATCTTTCTACAAATAGATTAGCCCAACACTTCTCTTATAAAGAAAAGAGAAAGTTAGTAGAGAAATGTTTTCAATATTCTTGGATAGATAACAATCTCTTCTACATAGGGCCTGATCGAGTCATGACGAGGTGTGTCAAGGAAGATAAGATATATGATTTACTAAATAATTATCATGATGAACCATGTGTAGGTTATTCTATAGGGAAAAGAAAAACATTGAAGATACTTACAACAAGATACTATTGGCCAACACTATATAAGGATGAAATGACATATACAATTAATTATGACAAATGCCAAAGGATGGGATAACTAACCAAAATTGATGAGATGCCACTCACTCCATAGGTTGTGGTCACACCTTTTGATAAGTGGGGCATGGATTTTATAGGTCCAATTGACCCACCATCAAGTGGAAAATCCTACATCTTAGTATGTTCAGATTATGTAACTAAATGGGTGGAAGATAGAGCAATGAAAAATGCCTAAGATGATAAAGTAGCTAAGTTCTTGTATGAAGAAATATTTACCCATTATGGAGTGCCAAGAGAAATTGTCACAGATCAAGGAGCTTAGTTTACATCAAATTTGATCACTAAGGTTATGAAGGAGTACAACATAAAGCACCATAAATCAAGTCCTTATCACCCTCAAGTAAATGGACAAGTAGAGGTTACCAATAGAGAACTTGAAGCCATTCTGGAAAAAATAGTACACATACACAGGAAGGATTGAACAAGCAGATTAATTCAAGCTATTTGGGCATATCAGATCACATGGAATACAAAAAATGAATTCACTACATTTGAGCTTATCTATGGTAAAGCAACAATGTTACCTATTAAATTTGAACACAAGACACTACACACTACTTTAGAGTTGGAAGTCAATCTTCCTATAGCACAACAAGAGAGACTCCTCCACTTGAATTTGTTGGATGAAATACAAAAGAGAGCTTTATAAGGAATAGAAATTATTTAATAGTATAAAAAGTAGTGGCATGATGCACATATTAGGAATAAAATATTTCAAGTAGGAAATTGGTCCCTTCTCTATGATTGTCATTTTAAAGAGAATCTAGGGAAATTGCAAACTCAATGGTTAGGGCCTTATGAAATTCAACATGTATTTGACAATGGCATAGTGCAACTCACAACCATTGATCCTGTTCAATTTAAGCTACTTGTAAATTTCCATAGGATGCATCTCTATCATAAGCCACAAACTAAAACACATTTCCTACAACAATTTCAACCAACCATTGCACCAATTCTTCTAAACATAGTTCCTGTAGAAGAAAATGAAAATCTTCTTCCTACAGCCATATAATGATACAATTTTAGGAACCTTCATAATAAAACCTCATTTAAATATGAGGTCCCATTCTTCCATTCACTTTTCTCTTTCTTCATATAAACCCATCTCATTTCTTTATCTACCATCCACCCACATTCCATTTCACCCACACTCTATTTTTCTTGATTTTAATAAACAAAACCGTTGGCACTTTCTGTGATGATCAAACTTTGCCACCTCATCAACTTTCCTGGGAATCTACAATCTCAAATTTGTAGGTATAATAAATTTTTTTCCTCTTTATTCATTTTTAAAATATAAGTTTCAATATTTATATCTAATACTACATTATATATCATATAAGAGTTAACCTAGTTTCTCCTTCCCATGCCAAATTTTTTAAAGTGAGGACACTTGTCAAATTTTAGTGGGGGGGCAAGAAAGTTTAGTAATTTTTAAATGTCACATCCACATTATCCTGGTCAAGTCTATATTAGAGAATTTACTTTGATGGTATTCTAATATTTTTCATTTCATTAATCTTTAAAATCTTTATGTATCTATCATACCTTTTATTGCAATTTTTGGGAAAAGATCTCTTGCACTTGGCATGACTAGAAAGACTAAGAGCTATTATGGGAACATTTTTAGTTAAAGCCTCGATATGCTCCATAATTAATGCATCATTATTCTATATTTAAAAAATAAAAGGTTCTTGATTATGAGAAGTGGTCGAAGCTAAAGAAGTTCTTGTACATAGAGGCCCTCACATGCAAGGTTGAGTATCTCCAGCTTCTATTGAAAAACCAAATACCCCAATTTTAAAATCTCAAATAGAGTCAATAGTTGAAAATGTACCAAATGATTCTCTTGTGCAAGTAGAGCTTAAAAATGTAGAAAGATATGAAGCTGAGTCTATCATCGAGACATTGCAAGAGAACCCAAAAATGTGCAATTCAATTCCTATTATTGTTCTAGAAAAAGCACCCAGCGATGAGCAACTAGTAGTGCCATTAGTATCTAAATATTCCAATGTCTCCCTTATACCTTATAAATCTTCTTAGTACACCCAGTATTTCCAAAAAGTTTCTAGAGAACAAAAGATTAAATCTAAGATTGAGAATGTTCGTCATCAACAATTTAGTTATTTTTGTTTGGTCTATACAAGCATTTCATTTTTTAGAAATCCTTATGGAAGCAAGAGAGAAACTCAATGCAAAAGGTGTTGAGATAATGGGTGTTGCACACATTGCATAATATTGTTATTTTATTATTTTATTTTATTATGTAATGTTGTACCTAGATGGACGTGCAACATGTAAAGATTCCCATAGAATATTCGTGATGAGTTGTATTGTAACATTGTGAAAATATTTCATGTAATTATTTAATATTGGGGGAAAAGAATTAAATGCCCAATATTAAATGTGGGGTTAGTGGGTTAGGTAGCACATGGTTTTAGCACATGGTTTATGTAATACCACTTGGTGGTTTTGTGGGACTTGCTACTATATAAGCAGCCGCAAGGGTAGTTGTTGTATAGAGAAGAGAGAGTGACAAGGAGAAGACAAAAAGGCAAGAGTCGAGCAGGACAAGGCTTGACAGGTTAGCCAAGGGAGCATTTGTGAAGGTTGAAAGCATGGCATGGGATGTGTGGATTCATGCTTGTTCACATAGTTTGCTCGGTTGTGGCTATGGCCATGAAGGCTTCCATGGTTGTATGGCAATGGTATTTTTGCTGAATAATACATGATGATAGATGCTTTTGGAGGCTGGGTTTTTTCCCTCAATGAGGGTTTCCCAGGGTATATTTTTTGTGTCACATTTTGTGGATATGTTGTCTATTCTCTTGCATGTGGATTTTAATTCCGTATTTATTTCAAATTTATTATGGGTTATGTGGAAACGGTTATATTCTTTGTTGCCAAGTTTCCTTACAAGTGGTATCAGAGCTATGGTTTTATTGTTTGTAACCCTAGATTGAATCCATGGGAATGCATGAGAGGATAAAAGAAAGGGCAAGATATATGAATGATTTATTGCAGATCTGAGGACTTTTGGATTTGCTGTTATGATGGGATGTTAAAAGATTTGGGCATGTGAAATTGTTGGACAAAAGAGTTTTTCGGATGTTTCATTTACATGAGGGTTTTGGGGGGTAGCTTGCAGAAATGACCTCCTGGGTAAAAACAGACCTCACCAGTGGATTCGAGTCAACATTTCCATAAATTTTGATATATAATATGCCCTATTTTGGCCATGTTCAGAGAAAATGAAAGAGTTTTTTAGTTTCAGCCCATGATGGCCGTCAAATTTAATCCTGTCAGAATTTTCGTCACTGAAAAAATTTAAAAATGAAAAATCGTACTGAAAATGGTAAAAAGACAGTTTTAGTAAAACAACCATAACTTTCTCTCAGAATATCAGATTTCAGAGTTCTTATAGGTGTTGGAAAGCTAATTTAGAGCACTACAACATAGTTAGGTTTGGTTCTATGATTTTGAAATTTTGTTAGGTTTTAAGAGCCCTAAAGTTAGATGTTGTTTATTTTGAGCACGAATTGGGGCATAACTTGGGCATACGGAGTTGGATTTTGGACTTTGAGTAGTCAACGGAAAGCTCTTGGAGAGATCTACACATTGGTTCAAATTTGGTGTAGGTTTGGCATGATTTATTTGTTGATATATTGATCTAAACAATTTATTGATATATTTTGACTATGGTAACATTGTGAGTTTATGGCATTGGAGATTTAAGATTTGATGTCATTGTATACTCAGTTCATATTTTAGATTGGTCTCATGATGACTTATTGGGTCTACAAGTTGTGCAGTGTTGTAAGCGGTCTATACTTACAGGTTGCATTTATAGCTTGGTTATGGGTTGTCTTTTCCCATTGATCTTTCATTATTGATGCATATTCAAATTGGTGGCTTGGATTTGGGTTGTCTATGCCCTAAGTCACATGATTTTATCTTCATGTAGAAGGGATGAGATGTTGTTACCAGGTACAGTCATGGTGGAGGATTGTGATTGACTATTTTATGCTGACAGGTTGGACATATTGAGAGCCAGATGCTCGGTTCATGGATGTGATTATGGTGCCATGGATTTTGGCATGACATGATTGGTTATATAGGTACATCCTTGATGTTCATTAGCTTGGATTTCTGATTCAATTATGGTGGTATATCTTCTTGGTTGAGGATCATGGTTATTTGGTTTCTTTTAAGGAGCTCATGATGTGCACTTTAAGTTCTTTGATGGTTTGATGCCTTGGTTGATTCTCATGGTTAGAGGATGGTTCTTTCATCATTATGTCATGGATAGCTTGGATACACAGTTTAGTGGGAGCTTGTGACAGTGATGGGGTGACAGTGCAGGATTAGTTTCTGGTTTGGTTTATATCTTCTTGGTTTGGAGAGGATGGATTTTATGATGCCATAGGTGACTTGGTACCATGGTTGAGTGGGAGTTATTGGCATTGATATATTTATTGAGTGTTTGTAGATGTTGGAGGTTTGTCTTAGATCCTGTTGCTGCAGAAGCGTCTTTGACATTTGCATGGTGCACTTTTATCTTCATGGTGTTTGAAGATGGTTGGATCTTGAGGACTCATGGAGTTCTTGGTTATCTTCATGGTGTATGGAGATGGTTCTTCCTGGTATGTGGAGATGTTTTTCTTCATGGTGTGTGGAGATGGTTGCATCTTGAGGACTCACAGGGTTCTTGGCAAAGGTGTGGTTTATATTTTTTATTTGGCATGTTATCCTTGGTATGAGGATGGTTTCATTATTATGTCATGGTATACTCTTGATACGCGTTTAGAGTTGTGACATGTTATAGTATGTTCATGTGGAGCATGTTATCTCTTTAGTTGAGATGGTAAGATCATGTTGTCATGTTTATGTTCCTGAGGCCATGGTTGGAACTTTGACATTGATCTTGGTTTAGTTTCTTGGTATTGAGTACACTGATCATAAGCTGGATACTTCATGATATTTCTATGTTGCATTTGGAGTTCGCATGGATTGATTGGTTACAGGTGCTCATGGATACTTAGAGACGGTGGTGACACTAATTTCTGTTAGATTAGAGAAGTATTTGTTGGGATGGTTGATGGATTCAGTAGGAAGCCCGAGGGGCAGTCACCTGATATAGACTTGAGAGGAGATTGTTCTTAGATGAGTCTTGGTTGGAGACTTGGGTATCTTGATGAGCATTCTCATTCCCCACTCTTGGTCTACTCAACGGTTTGCTACTTGAGAGGTATAGCCCATTATTTCTCTCAGTTGCATTATACTTATGCTTGTCTTTCATGGATATGGATCTTGAGTTATGGTACATGAGTTAGTTTTTGAGGGTTCATTTGAGAGATGGTTTTTTATTAGACATATTCCTTGGATTAGGAATGGTTATTCCTTGGTTTAGGAATGGGTTTTATTGAGTTTGATCTTCTTGTGAGAGGCTTACATCCATGATGAGTTATACAGTATGGTTTGGGTGTTGTTGAGGCTTCTTTTTGGAGTTTTATGGAGGAGATCATACTTGCATAGTTTACATCTAGAGGTGTGTGTAGAAGGACATGATATAGGTTATAATTTTCATGGTTTCTCCAATCTTGGTTATCTTTTTGGATGTTCAGTTTTGCCTACATTGAATTTGAGATTGGTTGGAAATTGTGATCACTAGTTTGTGCTCATGTATGTCATGTGAGAGATGACATGGTTATTTCTTTATCTCTTTCCTTTGTTGGTTGTGGAGAATTTGGGAGACTATTGGAGAATTTTTACAAGAGTTATTCTTGCAAGATATTGGATTATGTATTATGGATGTCCTTGATACTACATGGATTCACTTCTTTGAGATGTGTTGAGTGGATTGGTTATAGATTTGACATTATCTTTTGCAGTGGGAGCTTCTTGGTATATATGTGGCAGGTATTGGTCTTGAGGCTTGTGATTGCAGGTTATAGATTGGATATGTCGGTGATATAAGATTCACTTGTTATACCTTTGAGGTATGGATAGTTGGATGGGTTTGGCACTTTGTTGTGGGTGCTATTTCAACTATGGATATTTTGACAGCTACAGATACATGTGATTACCTTTGGATCAGGTTTTTTTGTGCTTGGCATTTTAGTTGGTACAAGATTTTATGATCTTCTAATGCGATAGGTTGGGTGGCTTTCTCTTTGGATGGCTTCTATGTATGTCCAGTGGGAGTGGCATAATAGGAGGTGAGATTATTCATGTTCAAGATGTTGGATACTTTGATTTTGTTGCGGGTACCAGGATGGAGCACTTGGTGTATTTTGATCCATGATGGTGGATGTGCTGGGAGGGATTGTTCCCTTGTTCATTTATGTGGCTACGGATTGACCCTATGCAATGTATACAACAAGTGGGAGATTGTTGAGATAATGGGTGTTGCACCCATTGCATAATATTGTTATTTTATTATTTTATTTTATTATGTAATGTTGTACCTAGATGGACATGCAACATGTAAAGATTTCCATAGAATATTCTTGATGAGTTGTATTGTAACATTGTGAAAATATTTCATGTAATTATTTAATATTGGGGGAAAAGAATTAAATGCCCAATATTAAATGTGGGGTTAGTGGGTTAGGTAGCACATGGTTTTAGCACATGGTTTATGTAATACCACTTGGTGGTTTTGTGGGACTTGCTACTATATAAGCAACCACAAGGGTAGTTGTTGTATAAAGAAGAGAGAGTGACAAGGAGAAGACAAAATGACAAGAGTTGAGCAGGACAAGGCTTGACAGGTTAGCCAAGGGAGCATTTGTGAAGGTTGGAAGCATGGCATGTGATGTGTGGATTCATGCTTGTTCACATAGTTTGCTCGATTGTGGCTATGACCATGAAGGCTTCCATGGTTGTATGGCAATGGTATTTTTGCTGAATAATACATGATGATGGATGCTTTTGGAGGTTGGGTTTTTTCCCTCAATGAGGGTTTCCCAGGGTATATCTTGTGTCACATTTTGTGGGTATGTTGTCTATTCTCTTGCATGTGGATTTCAATTCTGTATTTATTTCAAATTTATTATGGGTTATGTGGAAACGGTTATATTTTTTGTTGCCAAGTTTCCTTACAGAAGCAAATATTTGAAATAGACAAAGAAATTGAATCATTAAAGGAGCAACAAGAAAAGAAGAAGTAACAAATGAATAAGACTTTGAAGCTAGCAAATTAGGCTATAGCCTATAGACCACCCCCAAGGGTGTATTCTACATGTTTAAAATAATAGTTTCTATGGTTCTAGTTGATGATGACAATGAGAAATTTTGATTGTGAATTTAAGAATGCTCAAGATTTTTATAATGTGTATCAAACTTTTCCCTCACAGATAAAGAACTTATTATATGAGCTCTATGTACATAATTTCATAATTCCATAAGAAATAGAGTGGAATCCCTTGCTCTATATAGGGAATGTTCACTCAAGAGATCTAATAGCATGGATGCATAATGAAACCAATTATGATAGAAAGTTGGATACTTATAGAGACCTCAAAAAATCTAAGCCACTATCACTCCAAGCTGAATCCCATAAGTCTTATGACCTCTTGAGAGATTGGTTCAAATTAACTTGTGGAAGGCAAAAATTAGGAATTAGAGAGAAAGTGTTTGAAGAAAGGGAAAAAATTTATAGAGTATCAAAAACTTCCTAATTTTACACAACAAAGAGCAATAGAAGGGCTTAAAAATAGGTGGAGTTGACTGCTAGAATCTTTTAGGAAGGGTGAACCACATAGTCCTATTAATTTTGAGGTAGTAGTAAATAGAGTGCCTAAATACATGCAATTGGAAAGGCAAATAAGGAAAGAATTATGGATGCCAATAACCTTCTAATCTACTACCTTTTTCTAGCCCCTATATGAAAGCAATGCTACTAGGTTAGACCCATTAGTTAAAGAACACTTGGGTGAGCATGTGAGATGATCCAGAGAGTACTTCTACACCTTTAGAAGTGGAAAATAGGGGAAGACAATAATGGAAGATTTTAGAGCAATGGCAAAGAAGTATAATGCTTGAGGACAAGCATTGGTATAGTGGGGGCAGATGATGATGCATATTAATGTCTCAAATTTGATATAGTTTTTATATAATCTGAACTTACTCTTTGAGCTATGAGGAAAACATTTCCAAAATAATTGTTTTAAATGTCTTCTGAACTTATGTTGAATGCAGTTAGAACCTATTAAACCTATGGATAGTGGATATGATGTAACTTGCTCAATATTATATATAAAGTGCAGTAATTCATATAAATGTTTTAAACTATTTTTATATATATTTGAATAAGTAGAAATGTTGTTGTATGTATTCGAATGTTGCTAATCTTTAGGAAATGTAGTAGTGGCATGAAGAGTGGAGAGCACTATATTAAAGGAGTAATGAAGACTAGTCATAGCATGAGAAGTGCGGGTCAATTCTATGTGATGAGCTACATTTGCAAAAGGAGTTATTTCAGAAAGCCAACTTGTTGCATTATTTGTAGAGCATTATTTTGTTACCCAATCAATGCTCTAAAAGTCATGGTTGACATCCCACCCTTTTTCTACCAATGATGTTTTCTCACAAGTTTTTATGTTATGTTTTGTAATAAGTTCCAATCCTCTCTATATATGGAAAGTTTGAGTTAGTTTGGGGATTCAAATATTTTGAAGTTGTTTTCTTTGTTCTTTATGAATTGTTCAATTATGTAACAAAAGAAGAATTCTAATGAGAAGGTGATTTTAGATTACCTGTTGTGTTCTTAGCTAGTTGAAGCGAACCAAGGGGCCCACTTGGGAGGTGGAATAGATTTTAGTAGAGTAGATTTGTTTCTTGCAATTTCCTATTTAAGATAGATTTACTGTATTATTCCTGCAACATATTTACTATGAAAGTTCCTGCAGCACTTGTGGAAGACTATTATAGTGAATATTTTAACTATTAGCTAGTTTAGAATTCCCTTTTCTATAGTTTTTACATTTCTCTATTGGAAATCTAAGTATGTTTACTATTCTATATTGGTAGTATAGATTCCTTTCAAGCAATTTACTTTCCTACAGCATAGGTGTTAAGACTCTTAAAGGAACTTGGTGCACATACTATGCTAACCCATTTCAAGCCCTATGTCACTGGGTTGAAAATTTAAATGTATTTTCATAGTGGAATAGATAGTTCTCAAAATGGATAAAGTACCCTTGTTAGAAGAAATGTAGTGTGATTATCTTGATCTATTATGGAAGCCTATAGATAATATGAAAGGATTCTCAAAACCAATTGAAGCTCAAACTTAACCAAGTGAAGTTCAAACTAAACCTATTAAAATTAATTTAGTTACAACTTAGCTTTGTATCATGAACCATTATTGATTCTCACATGCATTATTGTCATTATTGTAGATCACGTGAGTGCTTGAACTACCTATTTTCTAACACGGTACTTACTTTTAGTGGGTGAACATAGGAGGCTCCATGTGAATGCCTTAAAATGGCCTTAACATAAGTAATATGAATTACAACATGTTGCTTTCTCTATAAGTTGTATGTAGATTATGATTTATTGTTGATTACCAATTGCTTGTCTGGTAGAAATGGACAACATGTTGATTTCTCTATAATTTGTATGTAGATTATGATCTATTACTGATTACTAATTTCTTGTCTGACAAAAATAGACAACATGTTGCTTTCTCTATGAGTTGTATGTAGACATGTAGCTACTCTCACAAGAAATTGTGTATCACACTTGTACATCAAGGAGGAGAAAGTTTACTAGCTCCAAGTTTCTTATACTATCTTTGTTACTGGAAATATCTTATGAGACTCTCTACGAGTACAAGCTATGAATCTATACAAGTCAAATGAAGGTGAATGAATGTAAATCATAGGATGAAAGATGACACCAAGATTGGAGGGGTATGAAAGCATTAGGCACCATAGAGCATAGAATTTATTTAGTTGATACCAAGAGTATCTTCTAGGTTTTAATTTATTATCCTCCTCATTTTGCCAAAAATAAAAAAGAAACCCTGAGATCCCTATTCTCTCCAAGCTCCTAAAACTCTATCATAGAAAAACTCATGTCTATATTGAGAGAAAAGGTCAAGAATTCTATAAGTTGTGAAGATAGCAACATGCCTTTTTTAGTATGCAAAAAGTATACATCATTACTTTATTGTAGTTATTGTCATAACTAGTGGAAATGATATATAATGATGTTTATTTTCTATTTTCGACAATGGTCATGTCGTATGTCATGAAAATATTTGATAATTTTTCATGAATGACCATATGAAGTAAGTTGACATTGTCATTTTTAAAAAGTGCTCTCATATTCAAAACCCTCCTTGATATGCTTTGACATAAATGGACCTATGTTGTTATAGTTCTCTAATTAAATCTTGTAATTTATTACCAACATGTTCATTATTCACATATGACATGCTACATTGAAAATGTGTTCAAAACTTGCCACTATTGGATGTATAAGAAAGTCTAAGTAACCAATGATTTTTTGGAATGGTTTCCATTCTCCTTTAATAGTTCAAGATGGAGTGTGATTTTGGGTTGCAAGTCTTCTTCATACAACCATTTCTTTATCAATAGAAACTCTTCCGAAATGGAAAAATTAATGTGATTAAACTAAAGATACAAGCCATGCCTAACAAATAATGTCTAATATTTTATCTATAGAAACAATTATTTGAATATCAATTATTTTATAGAATTTTTTTTACTGCTACATTGTTTTAAAACTTTGACTACCATCACTATTTTGACATTTAGTTTCATTGACAGTATGAGAAACCTATCAAAACATCTCTACAAGTCCTCTCTATTTACATGCATCCTACCATTGAGTATGACAAAACTGTCAAAACATATCTCCAGGTTGTGGATAGTTCGACGCATCCTTCCATTGATGATGTGGAATACCCATCAAACCATCTCTCATAGTCATTAATAATTCAAAACTCTAAACTAGTTGTTTGATGCCACCAAGGGACAATGATGGCAATAATTTTTTACTATTTTTTTCCTCGATATATCGACACTCATCTTGTGCATTGAACTTTTTTCTCTAGTTTAGTGATGGTATTTTTGGACATTTTTGAGTCACAATTTTGATGGACGAGCATCAAAAAATAAGTCCAAATTTACTAGTGGTCAAATAATCAAGCGCCTTGTTTTTTCTTCTACATTTTGTATACATGTCTACCAAAGTAGTTACAAATAATATTGATGTTTGGTACTTCAGTTGGATAAAGCTATCAATATATATTTATATATGAGATATGATTTGTATATGTGCATTCTAAATAAGTAAAGTGGGAAGGGCCCAAACCCATTACATTTATTTAACATCAAGTCCTTAGACAATGGAAATAAGGTCATGAGAAGTGTCACCTAAGAGACAGAACCCAAACAAATAGCTAAAACCAAGAAGAAACTAATACTTCTAATAGACTTACTAGGTTAAGGCCAAACAAAAAATCAGCCACCAAACCAAAATGGCCCAAACAATCAAACCAAGTCACAACTAGCAAAAACCAAAAAAAAAACAACAACTATATTTTGCATCAAACTGAGCAACCAAAACAACCACATTGAACTAAACTAGCAACCAAAATCATCACAAAGCAACACAGAAGAATAACCCAACACCAACAACCAAAGGAAACAAAACATAGCCCAATCTATTTATATGAAAAAATGTTCATTATATTTGAGACATGATTTTATTATTAAATGAAAGTTTATATATATATATATATATATATATATATATATATATATATATATATATATATATATATATATATATATATATATATATATATATATATATATATATATATATATATATATATATATATATATATGTGTGTGTGTGTGTGTGTGTGTGTGTGTGTGTGTGTGTGTGTGTGTGTGTGTGTGTGTGTGTGTGTGTGTGTGTGTGTGTGTGTGTGTGTGTGTGTGTGTGTGTGTGTGTGTGTGTGTGTGTGTATGTATGTATGTATGTACACACACACACACACAGACACACACACACACATCTTTTATTCACATAGAATTTAATTTAATTTATGAATTTTAATTTATCTACACTTTTAACTCTTGCTTTTTTCCTATTTATCTAAAAAATTGATTAATTATTATCTCTAATATTAACCCATATTTTTCTTCCTATTTATTTAACTTTTATGTTTTAAGTTATCCTAATTTATTTTTAAATTAGTTTAATTTTCTATTTAAAATATTGATGTTTAGTTTTTCCAATAGAATATTTGTGGGAGGAGCTACTATTTTTTAATATATTTCTAATGTTAACTTTTTATAAGATTTTTTTTGATGAAGATTTTATAAATAATTATTTTAATTTTATTATTAGTAAAAGGTTGAAGCCTTATTGATTATATTAAAATAAAATTTACAAAATCTTCCTTCAAATGGACACTGGTAGAAAAAAAAAAAGAAAGAAAACTTCCAGTCTTGCCTAGGATGAGGGGTTTTATATAGTGTACCAAGTTAAAAGGGCATTCCCTAGTTTCCATAACCTAATTAAAAATATATCCTTTTTACATTTAACTTTATTTCTTACAACTTTCCATCCATCTTTCACTCTAATTTTTGTGGTTTCTATATTTGACAAACCCTGCATTTGTATATGTGTACTTCTTCATCAATTATTATTTTGTTTCTTTTCCTTTATTCAAATTAGAAATCTTCCTATGCCTTTATTTTTTGTTAAGATTTTATAGAAAGTACACCTTCTTTCTAAGTCATAATTATTTTGCATAGATAATGCCACTCTTGGCACTCTTGGCCAAGATAATTTTTAGCATGAAGAAACAAAATATAGAAAAAAAGATTATGATGATGACATAATGTCTAGTTGTGAGCCATATTATTTATACCATACAATATGAATTAATGGAACTAAATCAAAGATCATAAATCCTTAATGCTAATTATATTATTAAACTAAGTTTGACCTAATAAAACTTCTCTATAAGTTGAAGGTAAGGGTATCTTCCCCATTAGCTCCTAGATTGGCTAGTTCATCCACTATTTTATTACCTTCCTGGCATATGTGTTGTATCCAAATTTTATCAAAATTATCTATAAGGGATAAAGTTTCTTCTAGTTTTGAGGTGAGTTTCCAATTGGGTGTATACTACTCCTTATAATGTTTAGGATAACTTATGAATCCCCTTGTATGATAAGTTTTTTTATCTTCGAGTTCAGACTAAGTCTTAGTCCTTTTAAGAAGGTCTTCATTTCTACCATGTTGTTTTTGTAATCCCCTAAATATTTTCCCCTTTTAATCTGCCAAGTATCTATTGAGTGGATGATACATCCTATACATTCCCTTCTAGAATTTTCTCTTAATACTTCGTCAAAGTTTAGTTTTATCCATTTTGCAAGTGCTGGTTCCCATCTAAATTATCTCTAGCTAGCTTTCTTGTTATTATGTATAGTAGCGAGGGATTGATAAGTTTACACCAATTTTTCCACATATCTACATCCTAGCCTCAAAAGGCTCATTCTTCTTTGATTGAATTTATTAGGTCAATACTCATAACTTCCATTATGCATAATTTTATATTGCTAAGAAGAAAAGGTATTGTTAATTATTAGTTTAAAAGGATTCTCCTACTCCTCTCTTTCCAAATTTCCCAAAGTAGGATGTATGGTGAAATTTTCCAGAGGTTGTTATATATCTTAGAGTATTCATTTTTGGGCCAGCTCTTTAAGTGATCACATAGTATTTTTGAAGAAGTAGAGAGCTAGTTGAGTTGATGACAATGCCAATGCCAACATGATTTTTCAAAGGAACATTAATATACTAGGTGTTCAATGGTCTCTGAGTAATTTTTACAAAGGGGACATCTTGTTGGGCCTTCAAAACTCATTTTTGTAAACCTATCTATTGTAAGGATCCTATTTTGTATGGATCCATAGAGGAATATGCTAGCTTTGGAAAAACTTGTTGGTAATATGGCTTTGTAAGATGAGTAAGAGTTTTCATTTATGGCAACATATAATTCTGGAATGGAACATAGAATGTATAGTTGAAGATTCCATGATCAGAGATGGAAAATTGTCTAAGTGCTAGACCATTTTAATATCATTGCAGAGATAGTTTTTCATATATTAAAGTCTAAAGTAATATTTGGCATGTGCAGAATGAAGAATAGGTAGTACAAACAATCCTAATGATATGGCTAAGTGCATTGTATTGTATGGTCAGTATGGTGTTAGTTATATTTGATTTTCTAGTAAAGGCAATGCATAGACCATAACAAAGAACATTAGTGAAAGATGAATAATAGGTTAAGGAATTTATTTTTTTAATGAAATAATTACTTAATTATTTAGGTATGACAACCTATATGTTAACCCTATGTTAGCATGAGCTAATTTTACATATTTAACCAAACACATGAAAGCATCAAAGTTGACTAAAAAAAGTTTTGTAAAAAGGAAAGGTATAAGTAAGAAATTATTACTTGTGAAGAGTGTGGTGAGAATGTGAACTATGTATGTGATGTGTGAACTTATATGAAGACATTATGATGTAAAATCAAATATATGCAAAGGAAAATAGTAAGCAATAAGAGGTTATTATATCTAGATATCTTTTTGTATAACAGAAATATATTGTATAATTTCTTATTAGGGAAGTGGGCTCTCCTTGCATACATTTATAATTATATTACCAACTCCTAATAGGGTTGATGTTTTTATTAGGGCCTAGTCCTCTAACAAGGATTGAGACACTATATGTACTTCAATAGATGGTGGGGACACAACCCAAGAACAGAATGGACAAAACAGAAAAGGGAAATTGTATTCATCGAAAAATAAGCTAGTACATTTAGTATGGAGAAAATAAACTTCAAAACATGCCCTAAGGGCTTACAATAGCATAAATGTGGAGATAATTTCTCCTTTCAGTACCTCCTCTCAAACTTCACTCCGAACTGCCTTTACAATGCCTAAAATCTCCTTAAATAGACCCCGAAGGGTTAAGAACTAGGAGTACATTCTAGAAAGTGCTAGTAGGCATCCAACAACCAAATGGAAGGTTCTAGAAGTTGGATTAGAAGTTGGCACAAATCTAGAAGAATCCAGAAACAGTAACCGAACTTTCGGGAGGCATAACTTTTGAACTGTAGCTCCGATTGACAAACCGTTTACATTTTCGGAAAGCTCTCAAAGTGCTCTATAGCCATATGGACAAGCTTCACTCGTACCCCATTTTTCAGCCCTTTTTGAGGTCATTTAATGCCCTTAACCTGACTTTGAAGCATTCTTAGGAGGTCTCCAAAACCCAAAAAATTGCAATAACTTTCAAACCGTGGGGCCTTTTGACCTGATTCATTTTTTTGAATACTCTAAAGTACAATTACATTCATCTAGCCAGTTTACACCTCCTAGTTCACCAAAATGATGGCTCAATTACATGCTCCTATTTTCTCAGGATTCACACAAACACTGATAGTGGAACTGTGAGAGTTGGAACCTTTATTTCACCCAAATGGGTATCCAAAAATGAAAACACATGAAACAGAAACTAAGTCTAAGTATTTTTTTTTGGGTGACATAGGATTGCCCTTATACCTCTAGATGCTCCTGCATCAATAGACTCATAATAGAGGTCAATATCCTTAATAGGATTCTTTTGATTAGTGGACCATTTCGTGGGTACCATCCCTATCAAGGTTTTCCCTTGGTCAAGGTTTCTCTAGTTAAAAAATATGGTGTTGTAATTTCTTCTTATGTATGGATTCAATTACTATTCAACATTATTGGTTTACTTTCTTATACATGTTGTAAAGCAATTAATAATATTGAATTGTCAGAAGAAAAATTTAGAATATAGATTCAACCCACCCTCTCAGTATTATCTATTCCTAATAGTGTGTATCACAACACAATTACTCAGAAGAGGCTTAATAGCTTGAGTAAACTTCATATGGATATGGAATAGTTAAAGTGGAACCTAGAAGAAGCCCTTGTGAAAATGGATCCTCTTACAAAAGAAAGACAAAATCTAAAAGAAAGGTATGAAGATGCTAAATATTACATTGGGAAATTGAAAGATAAGACTGATAATCTGAAATCTAGAATAGATCCTAGAGAGAAGACTATGGATAGTGATGAGGTAGAAACCCTTAAGAAATAAAATGATATTTTGAAACATGAGTTAAAAACTATTGAGCTAAATTTGAGATTAAGGAAAGATAATATAAAATCTAAACCAAAACTAAAGTCTAAGAATGAAAATCTAAGGTCACATCTAAAAAAAGTTATATTTGAAGTAGATTCAAAGAAATAGAGCATGCACAATTACAAAAATACAATACTATTGTGAAAGGAGATTGACTCAAGCTAAGAAATAGTTAGAGAAGTTATATTAAAATAGTGAGAAAAATGATGAACAGTTATTTTATCAAAGATATTCTTATAATAAGATAGGTCTTGAATATCTTATTGAAAACTAATTTGCAAAGAAAACTGAAGCTAGAAAAGAACCATATTCAGTTATTGAAACTCCTAAGCCTAAGGAGAATAATTAGAAAAGGATTGAATCAAGAAAGTCCATATAAGTACTTAAAGAAGTTTAGCTAGTAATTCCTCTTGAGAGATGTAATGATCCCAAATAAATAGAGCAAGTTGAACCACCCAAAGAAGTAAGACATGAATTCAGAGGTAGATATTTTATGTGCAATAAAGTTAGTCATATGAAGAGATTGAATAGGTAAGTCTTTTAAAACTATTGCTAATTTTTATTTTTCTAATTGTCATGGTTTTGGAAGTAAAGAAATAGATTTAAAAAAACCTAAGTTTGATAGTAATAATGGTAATAGTAGAATGTTTAGGGAAATTAACCCTGTAGGTAATGAAAGAAGGAGATCCTCGAGTATATCCAATGATGGAGAAAGAAGAAGTGGTTCAAGGAGAAATGTTGTGTGTTACAAGTGTAACAACTTTGGACACAGTGCAAGGAATTGTATAACACTGGTCAATTAGAATGGACCTATTGACCCTATAGAAAGATATATTGTGAATTAGTGCCAAAATTACTTAAGTCATTTTGTATGGTTAATATCATTACCAATCATAACTATGTAAGCCATGTTAATAATGTTAATTGAGCTAGCAGTGAGAAATATCAACTAAGTTAACAATATCTACTAAGTTGTAGTTCCAACCAACTATTTGGCTTTGAGCAGTGTCTACCAAGCTACCAGTGTTGACCTATACATCTTCACTCATCAAGTGATCAATGTGAACCATGTGTACAATGTTAATCGAGTGCCATAGCTGCCAAGTTTCACTATGTTTAACAAGTGTTAGTATGTTACTATTTTGATATCCTTGTAGAGAACTTGTTAATATATTTATTTTGGATGGATACAAATATAAGTTACTTTGTTTCACCATCATGGTGAATATACTTTTATAAAAGACATTGTAGAAAAGGGAATATGACAAAGTAGAGTAACTAGAAGGTAATAAGTAATATACAAGAAAGGAAGAGACTCATATATCATAGTCAGGTGAATAGATTACATCAAAGGATATCATTGAGCACATTGAATTGCACAACAAAGATCAATCCACTTATTCATCCTAATTGGTGCATTAGTCAAATCCTCTAACTAGGTAGACCGAACTGTCCTTGCAAACTATCTTAATTGAGTGCATACTTTATTTTATTATATAAATAATTTCATAAGGTGGATCTAACAATCCATCTTAGTATTAACCAAGTAGATCACCAAAAGTGATCAATTGTAAGCTTTAATAGACCAACTTTATTACAACAGTAGTGAAGCACTATGGGTGTCATCCCCACCTAGTGTTTACCTTCTACTTGGAGGGTTTATGGGTTACCAATTATTGTGTCAAAGTGTTATGGTGTTGTTACTTCTATTGATTTATTTTCCATTCATGCAAGTAGATTAAATAATCTATGAACTAAAATAAAAGAGAAATAAGTTTTAAGTGGTTCTTGATTAACCCTCCCTCCCCCATTCTTAGTCACTCAACCATCATTACATTTCCAAAAATTGGTATTAGAGTAAGGTTCTCTTATGATAAGTTTAATAGCTTAAGAGAAAAGATCAAAAGCAATTGAAGTGTACAAGTTAGTTAAAGCCATTGAGAATGAAAAACTAGATCTACACCTAGCCATGGAACAAATCAAGAAACTAAAGAATCAACTCTCACATTCCCTGAAAAGAAGAAGAGAGTTAGTAGTACAAATGAATGACAATCCATATATAGAAGAAATAATTGAAGATATTTGTAGAGAAAGAATTTTGGATGAAGCTAATGTAGCTATGGAAGTGTAGGAATTAATAGATGGGATGATTTATTTCTGTGAGATGGGGGGAAGGGGGGGGGGGGGGGGGGGGGGGGGGGGGTGGGGGGGTGGGGGGGTAATCAGAAGAAACTAACTTTAACCTTCTCAAATTTCTTTAACTGAAACCATTCACATGCATTTAATTTATCTAATTAACTTAAAATAAAAGACATACATGAAAATAAACAACACAAAATTTGGTAACCTAGAAACCCTCCAAAATGAGAAGGTAACACTGCGGTGGTGATAATACCCACAAAATATCACTGCAGCAATGTGTAACTATTCAAGATTACAATATTTGACCACTTCCAATGGTCTACCCTATAAAAAGCCTATTCTATTAAAGAATTTACACTCTGTCAAAAGTGATTTGATTAAAGTATTTCACTACCCTGCTAAAAGTAGGCCTAGTTAAAGGACTTTTGTACATTCACTTGCAATGCCACCCTGTTAAAGAATTTACAAATGGCTGCTAGGCCAACCTAAGTCCATAGGATTTTCATATCTAATACAATTGCTAGAGATTATTAGAAAACCTTTGATCTAATAGCTTTGCAATCTTCAATTACTAATTCTAGATCATTCTCTTGCTTTGTCGCTCTGATCCTTGCTTGATCTGATATGTCATTCTGTGAGGTTCTGATACTCTATTCTTCAATAACTATATTCTGCAATGCTACTCTATTCTTCACTAAGTCTTTTAAACTCCCCTTTGAATTTTTCTATAGTTTACCCATACACTTCTCTCATCCATACATTCAATGGGGTTTGATCCTCCTTTTAAATATTTGAAGACTTAGGATTAGGTATGAATCTACGATCAATATTAAATCTTCATTTCCCACTCATTCCTTGCACTTTTCCTATTTGTTGCATGTCTTCAGCACTTTTCTTATGGGCTGCATGTTGATCACATAGGTAATGTGAAAGATTCATTCTTATCTTCAAGATCCTTTGAGATTCATCCCATGTCGGCTCCAAAAATAGATTACATCTAAGTTTTTGAAGGCCCAAACTCGTATGTAAATTTTGTGTTACACGACACATACTAGTTGCTAATGCTCGAGACATATAGAAAAACTAGCTCACTTAGCTCCTATAGCAATTCTATTTTACTTGGCATCTATAGTGACTCGGCACCTATACTTTGCTCAAGATTTTAACTTTACTTCACACCTAAAGATTACTCAACACCTAAAGTTCACTCAACACTTGTTGAATTCTCTAGGTTGGCATACATTGTAGCTCAGCTTTTGTATTATACTCAACATTAACTTGAGAATTTTGTTAAGGGTGTTGACACTCAAATGTCAAAACCAATCTAAGACTAGCAAGAAGATCTACTTGGAAGGAACCTCATTCTAGAAGAAGAAGTTACAAAATTGAAAAGAGAATAGGAGATTTATTTAGTTGGGATATGTGAAGCTATGGAATAGAAAAAAATATTGAAAATGATAAAGAGATGGTAGAAGAAGAAAAAATATTACTTAACATTAAACTAGAAGAAAATAAAAAATGAAATCCATGAGCTTTCACTACATCAAGTAGATATGATAAATTAGTTGAATAGTACAAATTGAGAAGTCATCAATTTAAGGACTGAAAATGGTACAATTAGGAATGATCTTAGATTAAAAAAAAAAAAAAAACCAATGAAAGAATGATGAGATCACAAGAAAGAATGAATCAATTGGCTAAAATATCTTAGAAGATACACAAAGGGAAAATATGATTGGGTTATATTGAACACAGAGAATCATCACAACAAGGAAATGAAAAGAACAAAAGGCCTAAATGTAATCATTGTGAAAAGACATGACATTCATCAAACAATTTTTGGAGTAATGAAATGTCAAAATTCAATGAAAATTGCTAGATTTGCAATAAGCCATGTTATATAGAAATTGAATGTAAAGACAAACCAAGGTTTGAAGGAAATTTATTTGCATGCAACAATAAATGTCATAAATTCTTAGAATGTAGAATAAATAAAAGGAACAAGGGTCCAGATTTATCAATTGGGATTACAATGCATGGTAAAAATAGTATCAATGTGGAGAATATGGACACATTGGAGATTTGAGGACTTACTTCAGAAAAAGGAATCCTACCAAAATGTGTTATGTATGCAAAGAACTTGGTCATATAGAAAAGAGTTGTATGAACTGAGTTGCACTTGAAGATGAAAAGAAAAGAAAAGATGATGAGCTTAGGACTAAAATGAAGTAGTAATGGGTGAGGAAATATCTAGAGAGCTCAAGCCAAAATAGTGAAGTTTTTGATGCCCAATTCAACGAGTTGGGTGATATAGCCATCTCTGAGTAAGAATCTAAAAAAATTATTAGAACTATGAATTGAAAGAAAATCTCACGCTAGTTCTAGTCAAGCATTAAAGCAAGTCAAAATCAGCATATCATATGCACGTTTGAGAACTTCAAGTAGAGGACACAAAATAGGTTTATGATCACTAAAAAATTATTTGATGATTATGATTAAGAAATTTGTTTCCTAGTTGACTATGAAAAATTTAATATTCAAGTAGTCAAACCTAGGATTGCATGGGTGAATCCATTCTCTTATAAAGTTAACATTGATGAAACTAGAGATATTATTAAAACCCTTATCAATGAACTAATGGATCTAAAGGTTTCCTATTTTCAAACTTATGAAGAATCCAAAACCATAATTTTATTCGAGATTGAAATCCATCAAATCTTGAAGAGAGGAAAGAAAATGATAGAAAACCATCAGAAGAAATTTTCCAAATATGATTCCCCTCTTGTGCTAATTTAGGGAAAAGGTGATTATATACAAGAGGAAGAAGAAGAGGTAGGTGGACATCCTAGGAAGAAGGAAAAGGTACCATCTAGAAAATCAAAAAATTCTTCTACCCCTATGATTAATGCCACCAAGCCCAAGAAACCAAGAAGGAAATAGAAGATGGATGATGATGATGATGAAGATGAAGATAGCACTCTAATCATCTCACTAAAGAATCCCTCACCAACTTTTGAAAAAAGGTTGAAATCAGCAAGGGAAAGAAGTGGTATGGTTAATTGTAGATACCTCAAATGTGAAACCAATAGCAAGGAGGAGAAGAAATAGATTAATAATGCATTGGTAAAGAAAATGGTTAAATGGAAGTATGACCCAACTAAACTAAAAGGGAAAGCTCCCAAGGCCTACTGAAGGTCATTTCTCACCATTGGGAGAATGCAGTTAGAACATGGAAAGACATTAGAGAATAGGCTCTAAGGAAACTTATGCCAATTCTATTTGAGAAGGATGTAGAGGAGGTAATATCTAAGCATGAAAGTAGACAGACTCCAAGATTTAAAGAATTTCAAAATTTTCCTAATAAAATTTAGGATGTTGTACAACTCACATCTAGCATGTGTAAAAAAAATTTTGATATAAAAGAAGAGAGATATCTACTAGAGGTTCAAACCATTAAAGAGTCTAATCCAAAGAAAATTGTGCCAAGAATCATGGCATCTCTCCCTACCACTCCTTCAAGATCTGAGCTAATTAAGATAATACTCAAGCTATAGCCTACTAAGTTGAACAAGTTAAACTAGGAAGTGAATTGAAGAATATTTCATCTTCATTGAGTTCTACTCCAATGGAAATCGAGCAACAAGCTCCCAAGGTAAGCATAACCAAGCATCATCATAGGAAGGATTCAATTGATAAAGAAGAGAAAGAAAAAAGGAAGGAAGTCATTCCATCTTTAGCAACCAAGAACAAGGGAAAATAAAAGGTCATTGATGATATTGATCTAGATGAAGAGATTTTGATTCCAAATTGCGACCAATTTAATCTTTCTTCTAAGAAAATGGACCTATTGGGTGAATTGCAGAAGAAAAGAGCCAAGCAATAGATGTTGAGGGAAGAAATAGATAGAAGAAAAGTCCTTGAGGATATCAAAGACATAGTCATAGATACAATTTCTATAGAGGTCAATGAAAATGTCCTTATCATTGAATAATTAGTTGAAATTATACATAATTTTAATGATAATGTAGATGGTCTAGAAAAAATTCTAGTAAATGTTCAAAGGAAGTTTGAGAGAAACATGCTGGGAAATGTAGCATAGAAAATAGCTATTGTTCAAGTAGAGTTATCAAATCTTGTTGTTACACTAGAAAATGTTGTAAATAATGTACTATCTCTATTTGTAAAATTGGGAAGTACTACTAATTTGACAAAATATATTAAGGGTAAGATGAAAAAGCTTGATACTAATTTAAAGGCAAGTGCAAACCAATTGGCACTTGACACAAGATCAAGCTAAACAAATTTTGTGAAAATCATATATTTGACTGAATTAATTGTAGAGCTATTTAGAGAAGAAGCTTGGATAATCAACATACTTATCATAAATTTAGAGTCTAATCATTATATACATGGATGTAACATAGAAAAAAGGTTCTCATGCAAAAACATTGATTCATTCAACAATAATTCCTCTATTGTAGAGCATATGACAAACTTTCAATTGGAATTCAAATTGATGTGCACATCTTAAAGGTGCTGCAAGATAATTGGGATAATACCAAGTCTTTAATTTTGGCATAACCTTGTAAATTTTTGCATTTGTAACCAAAGCAAGGGGGGAAGTATGTATATATGCATTTAAAGGGAGATATGTATAATGGAGGAAATATGTATAGAAAAGGAATTGTACAAAAGATATGTAAAAAGAACATAAACAAAAAAAAAAAATTTCAAAACTCAAAAATAATATTTTTAGTTTAAAACAGTTGAAGAATTTTTAGTATAAATTGAGTTACAAAACGAAGCATATACATCTAGGGGTAATTAAATACTGGAAGATTTTGATTAGAGATTTTGAGCATGCCAAGTTTTCTGTTACTAATTACAAAGGGCAATATTGTTGATCCTATGAAAAGAAATATTTTCAATTAGTGCTAAAAAACTTAAGTCATTTGTATGGTTAATACTATTACCATGAAGAACCATTTTAACCGAGCTAGTAATGAGTTGTGTCGACCAAGTTGATAGTACGTACCAAGTCATAGTGTCAACTGAGTACTTGGCTTCAAGCATTGTCTACCAAGTTACCAATGTTGACTGAGTCATCTTCACTCGTCGAGTGATCAATGTGAACCAAGTTCATAGTGCAATAGTTTTCAAGTTCCACCATGTTTCCTGACTATTAGCATATTAGTTGAGTGGATAACTGGACCTAAGCATCAGCATTGAACTGATTTGGTAAATTATTGTTTGAAACTATTATTTTATCATAGTAGGTAACCTATTAATTTAATTTATTTGGATGGATATAAATATAAGCTATATTGTTTCACCATTACAATGTATACTCAGTCAAATCCTCTAACCAAGTAGACTTAACAATCCTTGCAAAATCTCTTAACTAAGTGTGTACTTTATTGTATTGTATAAGTCCTTTCACAAGGAGGACCTAATAGTCTATCTTACTCTTAATTGAGTAGATCACCAAAAGTGATCAATTATAAACCTTAATAGGCTAACTTTATTACTATAGTAGTGAAGCATTATGGGTTTCATCTCCACCATAGTTTTACCTTCTACTTGGAGGGTGTTTGGATTACCAATTCTTGTGTCAAAGTTCTATGGTGTTGTTCCTTTTATTGTTTTGTGTTACATGCATGCAAGTAGAATATATAATCTATAAAGTGAAATAAAAGATAAATAAATTTTATGTGGTTCTTGATTCACACCTCCCTCCCCCAGTCATTCGGTCATCATTACATTTCCAATAGGATAAAAAAGAGAAGAAGCAATATAGGATCATAATTCCATGAATGACATTGTTGATTCTCATGGATTGACTCATCCTTGACTTGTATAGTAATGTTCTAATGCTGACATATATAGATGAGAGTTTTGTTTGATGGTGATCTCCCAAGAAGGAAGTGTGAATGGTGAATGGGAATGTAGGCATGAAGTAGAAGTAGAAGTTCTAGCCATTGGAGGCTATTTTTTAATGATTGAAAGTGATTGAGTATGATGAAGAAAAGGTGAAACCACCTCTGTTTGAACTTTGAAGTGTGGGGACAACATCTAATTAGAAAGCCCTACTTTTGGAGGGTTTGGGGAAGCCATTTGGAGCTTTTGGTTTTGTAAACACATTAAGTCTAATTCCTCTTGTAAAAATGACATTCATGACCTAAGATGATATTTTCAAAAGTGGGGAGATTGGGAAGTGAAAATAACTCATAATTCCTTTTTTTAAATTTCTCACTTTTTAGGCATTTTAGAGCCACAATTTAATAATAATAGGATTTGGTCCAAAGGAATCCTAGGTAACCCTTTTCATATTTTGAGGAAGATCCAAATGGGTATTTGAAAACCTATAGAGTCAAGTCTTGGCTTCAGGAAAGCTAGGACAAAATCAAGGAGCTTTATTGTTGGAGGCCTAATAGGTGCAACTAGGCCTAGAAGGTAATTTGAAGAGTTTAGTAAGGGTTGGAGAGTTTTTAATAGTATAAAAGCCTAAGAATCCTTAAATCCAATTTATTACCACTAAAATATATTAAACCTACACTTGGAACCTTGGTGAGAATTTGTTTTTAGGTTTTGAGGACATTAGAGTACTTAAGGCCTTGGGAAACACTAGTCAACTTTCACAAATTTATGAACTTGTAGTTGGGACATCCATATACCACCCTTAACTATGAATTAAGTTATATTAGATAATACTTTAGTATTTGGGATATTGGTCTTAAGAAGTTTGATAGTTTGGATCCTTAGTTAGCCATTACAGTTGAAGTGTCCTTTGATGAAAAGAACTTGAGTTGATACATCTTGTCAAGGAAATCAAAAACCATGTCTAAAGGAGGAGATTTTCCGAAAAGGATGAAAAATTTGGAGTTGGAAAGGGTTGTTAAAGAACAATTAGCTAATAATAATAAGTTGAAGGAAACATTGGAAAAAAGAGAGAAGGAGACCCATGAGAAGGATAAGACACTAAGGATTATGATGGAAAAAATATTGGCATTAGAGAAAGGAGATAAAGGAAGAAGATAGGATGAGGAAGTAGAAGTTGAAGAAGAAGAAGAAGAATAAGAAGCACCCAAAGAGGAGAAATTACTGCCTCTTGAGGACATAAGGATGGCTTTGTTTGTAAAAGTCACAAAGAGTGGAGATACATAGACAAGAGCAAATTTGCCTATGTATGGAGGAAAGATGGATGATGCAGAGTTGATAGATTGGTTTAGTGCCATGAATAATTTCTTTGAATGTGAGGATATTGAAGAGTAGAAGAACCTAAAGATAGAAAAGATAGAGTTGAAAGGACATGTTCTACTATGGTGGGATTGTGTACAAAAAGAAAGATGGAGGAATATGAAGAAAAAATTCACATCTTTGTACACAATTATGGTTAAGATGATGGAAAAATGTCTACCAAATAATTATAGGATACAATTGTGCAAGAAGCTATAGGGTCTTAAACAAAAATACATGGATGTATAGAAGTACACTAAGGAGTTTCATAAATTGGACATAAGGGTGAGTTATGATGAGGATATTGAAGAAAAGATTGTAAGGTACATGGAGTGACATAGGTTCAATTTCCAAGATGAACTTAGTCTTGCTACCTAAGGGTTAGTTGAAGAGTGATTAAAATTGGCTATTAATGTCAATGAAAATATTAGAAGAAGGAAAGAGAGAAATAGTAACACAAGAGGAGGTTCATCAATGAGAGGAAGAGGTGGTAGAGGTACTACTCATTTTCTAAATAGAAATGATAAAAAAAAGGACAAACCATACACATCAGAGACAAGAGGAGGCTATAGAGGAGGATACAAGGAAGGAATAAATGGAGGAAGAGATGACAAAGTGTTCATAGGGAGGTGTTTCAATTGTAATAAAGTAAAATAAGAAGAACCAAAATAAGAGTATAGCAACATAATGGTTTCTATTGAAGAGGGAGAATGTTTGTTGAGGGGAAGAGGAAAACCATACAATCCAAGAATCATTAGATCCACTTATTTGATTAAATGTAAGCTATGTCAATTCACTATAAACTTAGGAGGACATAATGTGGTGTCTTATGAAGTTGTTAAGAAGTGGATTCTACAAAATTTTCCACATTCTGAAGCATATTAAGCTACTTGGGTGAATATGAATTATCATATGATTTTTATTGATCAATTCATGATTGAATTTTTAGTCTAAAAGTAAAGGGATGAGGTATGGTGTGATGTTCTTAATACAAGTTGTGGACATTTGATTTTATGTACATTTGGCAATGGTCTAGGAGAATTATACATGATGGTTTTACAAAAAATTACTTAGTCCAAAATGGGGTAAGGAGGTATGAGTTACAACCCTTATCTAAAGAGAAAGACAATAAAATTATCACATGTTTTGGGCAAGAAATAAAGGTGTAGGTTCAGTATGATATTAGATAGAATAGCTTGAAGGAAATGCATCCATAAAAAAAAAAATAGTCCTATAGGAGGGGGGATTTGGGATCTACACTATGTGCAAATTACAGCAATGGAATGTCCTATAATGGAGTCACTATCTAGAACCATAGAATAGATAGGGAGGAAAATATTTTATCCAAAGAATGGGTTAGAAATGAAGGCTTTAAAACTATCTTATTTTCCTTCATCTAGATAGTCAGCAAGGACACCCTGGTTTACTAATTATTTGTGTTTGGGTGCAAGATATTTGATGAGGAGGTAGGTCACCTTGGAGGATTACCTTAACATTGCAAACCAATAGCCATTATAGGTCAATTATTGGTCTAAGAAGATGAAATATTGGAACAAGTTTTTTATTAGAGGAAGGGAGCATGATTCAGGAGCATTAACACATACAAAGGTTCTTATGGAATATAAAAGGTGGATCAGAGGGAAAGAAGACAATGAACCAATAAATTGGCATGCGTTCAAGCATATCATTTCCTTAAGAGGCATTAAGGATGCTAAAGATGTAATGAATCCTAAAGGGCTTATTAAGGACCTTAGGATCTCTAATAATTAATTAAGGGTAGAAAGGACAAATGAATTCAAATAAAGTATTTAGGTGTCCTAGAAGGATTTAAGGTTTATTAATTTGGTGTATATGACCTAATAGACATGTTCTCAAAGTTAAATAGTTTTCTTAAGCAATAAATTGTAAGTTGGAAAATTGAAATCTTTGAATTCAAATGATTAGTTCACTTTTGGAGGTAAAGTAGTTTTAGGGAGTTTTATGCATAACCAAGCCTAGAGAATGATTCCAATCAATTGGATTAGCTTTTAATAAGGTAAATAAGATCCTTTGGAGGTATTGTACAATAGAAAACATTGTGGAACATTCATTTTGTATGGACTCTGCATGAAAGATCAATAGAAACTCCATTTCGTTGATGAAATCTTGATGTTTTCTAGTTAGCGTTGTGATCAAAAGTTGTTATAGCATTAGTACATACATTGCATTTTTATAAATATCCATTGTGCATTCTTTGAAGTTACTTTTTGATGTCTAATATTACAAATTAGTACAAACAACATTAGGAATAGTGTTCTTTCTTTCTAATTTTTGACAATAACTAATGATAGCATGATCATTCCATCAATAACATTCTTGATTCTTATGGAATGACTCATCTCTAACTTGTATAATAATGTTCTATCCCTAACATGTTCAAATTGTTAGATAGTGACCACTCAATAAAGAAGTGTGAATGGTTAATACGAATGTAGGCATTGAGTAGTAGTAGGGGTTATAGCCATTGGAGGCTATTTTTTAATGAATTGAAGTGATTGAGTATGATGAGGAAAAGGTGAAACTACCTTTCTTTCAACCCTAAAGTGTGAGGACAACATCTAATTAGAAAACCCTAGTTTTGGAGGGTTTGAGGAAGCAATTTGTGGCTTTTGGTGTTGCAAATAATTTTAATCTAATTCCTATTTGAAATACCACATTCATGGCCTAAGAAGAGATTCTCTAAAGAGCAGAGGCTAGGAAGTGAAAATAACTCATAGTTCCTTTGTTGAATTGCTCACTTTTTAGGTATTTAGAGCCATAATTTAATGACAATAGGGTTTGGTCGAAAGGAACCCTAGATAACGTTTTTATTTACTAAGGAATGGCCAATTGGGTATATAAAAACCCATAGGAAATCAAGGCTCCTTATCAATGGAGGCCTAATAGGGGAAACTAGGCCTAGAAGGCAATTTGAATAGTTTGGAAGGGCTAGAGAGTTTGGAATAGTTTGAAAAAAAAGTTATTATCATCACATCCACTGATTTGAAAGGGTAAGATTATTGACCCTAAAGGAGATCATAGTATTGTTTGTTAGTGCAAACACTTAGTCATTTACAAAGCATACTTTTTTTGTCAACACTATGACCTTAAATCCAAGTTATTATTATCAAATCTACTAATTTGAAAGGGTGAGATTATTGACCCTAAAGGAAATCATAGTATTGTTTCTTAGTACAAAAAACTTGGCCATTTACAAAGCATAGCTTGTTTGTCAACACTAGGACTGAGCTACTCTATATAGGATGAGCTATGTAAAGGAGAAGTATATACATTCAATTATTGCCAAGTGTCACTAAGTGTAAAGTGGTTGTTAAAGTTTACAAGAGGCAACATCTAAGATGAGCAATATATAATCTGAGAAAAATAGTAGAAGGCAAGAAAAGTATGTTCTGAGGGTAAGCATGGAGATTAAACATGACCAAGAATCACGAAGATATATATGTCAAGTTAAGAAGTTTTTGCATATATGTTTAGAATGGCACCAAATTATGTGAAAAGAAATTTTTCTGCTATGAAAGCATGTTTTTATGATTGAGGAGTTAATCAAGGAGGTAATTATGCCTGTAATTGTGTCTCATTCATTCCTATAAAGTGAGATCAACAAATAAAAAAATTAGATGGACTAAGAGGAAAAAAGGATGAATCTATATCATTTCTTGAGATCTAGAAGCTTCTAAGATGGTTATGTAAGGATAATTTCAATTCATAATTTTTTTGTTTAGAGATGAAGGATTTCATATGTATGAAGCTAAGGTGAATTAACAAGCTATGAGGGAAGGAAACCAAGAATGAAAAGAGAAGTTATTTCATATCTATCATAGAGAGATGATTACATATTAGAAAGAGGTGTTCTATCATCAGCATTCAATTTCAAAGCAAAAGATCAAGATACTTTTAAATCTTAATAGGTGTGTTAGGGTGATTCTCTTAACAAAGTGCTCACTTAGTTATTTAGGTTAAATCCTTTAATCTATAGACTTAATAGTCTTGTAAGCTCTTAATAGGCTAGACCCCTCACAAGATAGATCATTAGAAGTGATTAAACTATGTAGCCCTAATAGGTATATATTATTGCTGTAGAAGTGGAGATTTTAGAGGTGTCATCCCTACCATAGTTTTAACTTCACCTTGGAGGGTCTCTGCATTACCATATTTGGGGTTATGTGTTTATGTGTTTTATTCATGTTATTATATGTTAGATATTATATCTCATAAAATTATATATTTGATAAGGTGTAAGATATAGATTATTAGATGTTATATATGAGGTGGTATTGATTTTTAAGGGATTATAGATTGTAATCACAAGATAATAATAATATTGGACATTTTATTGGTGGATGTAGTTCAAGTATTAGGTAAATCACATTAAATCTTCGTATCTTGTGTTGGTTTCTATGTGATCTATTATTTTCTAATATTGGTTATATTTTCTTGTAATTGTTATTTAAGTCTAGAGTTAATCCTAACAAGATGCATTTTTTGACAACATGTCCATAATAGAATTATCTACATTTCCTCTATCCCAAATTATTTTGAGAATAGATCCTACAAGAATCATAACCTTCTACATGTTATAGGCCAAAATATCAGTTTGTCACCCTACAACCAACCTATAAATAGGTTCTTCATGATTCAAAACTTTGCAAGAAAATAAACCTTCTCTATGATACTAGTTGAGACAAGACACAAATTCCAAAGGAGATAGTCCCAAGATACCATTAGAAATAGTTGATACTGGTGGAGGGGGGGGAATCATTATTCTACAATCTTTTTCCCACAATATGATATTATTAATTACTTTATAACATGCATATGAAAGAAAACCAATAATTTTAGAGAGTAAATAAATCAATACACAAAGAGAACTCATAACAACATATTTTGTTAACTAGGGAAACCCTAGCCAAGGGAAAACCCTAGTGGGGATGGAACCCACAAAATGCTCCACTAAAAAAAAGAATCATGTTATGGATATTGACCCTATTAGGAGCCTATGAAGTACATATATTGTCTTGATCCTTGTAAGAGGACTAGGCCTTATTAAAAGGCTTAACCTTGTTAGGAGTTGGTAATTCAATTATGTATGTATGCAAGAAGATCTCACTTCCCTAACATGAAAGTATACACTAAAGTGCCTTTAAAAAATGAGATAGACACAAAAACATCTTTACTATTGACTACTATACTTTGCATATCTCTAATCTATCATTCAAATTTTCATCATATATCCTTCATATAATCTTACATATTATATACATAGTTTTCAAACATTCTTCTTACTTTTCAAGTAATGATTTCTTATCCATAACTTTCTTTTTACAAAACTTTGTCTTGTCAGCTTTGATGCTTCCACGCATTTGGATAAATTCAATAATTAGCCCACGATAACTTAGGGTTAACATCTAGGATTTCATCCCCAAATAATTAAGTAATTATTTTGTGAACAAAGTAATTCCTTAATCTTTTATTCATCTTTAATGGTTGTCCTCTATTATTCTCTATTCACTACCTTTACTAGTAAATTTGTTATAGCTTATGTTGTACTGACCATACTATATGGTGTACTTAGCCAAATCATCAATTTTTTTGTACTACCTATCCTTTTCCATGCATGTGCCAAGTATCACAATAGACTTTTCAATATTAAAAACTATCTCTATACTAAAATTAAAATTGTCTAACATAGACAATTTTTTTGTCTCTAAACATGAATTCTTTCACTCTACCTTTTTCCATCTTATTTTGTGAAATATGTTTCCACAAATGACAATCCTTACTCATCCTAAAGCATATTGCCAACAGATACCCCCACTAAGAGTTACATAGGAAATTCAATCTTTAAGAGAAATTTTTGTGGTTTCATAATGCACACCGCATTTCTCCTTGAAATGGGTACCCTCTAGTAATTTTTTTCCCCAGATCCCTAGTTGGGGCCCTAGGTCATTTTGGGAACTACCTAGAGTCTAGGTCAATCTTTGGTGCTCTAACTTATTGGAATACTTTTAGAATAACTAAGGAGTGGGTGTGTGAATTAATTATCCAAGGTCTAGATGTATAGATAAAAAATATTATAACTTAGTGAACCCATACAAAATTCACACTCATTACCATAACTTGTATATCATTGTGCAATCAACCTACAAAAATGTAAAGCATGAAACACAACACATTCATCAGCACACTTGATACAATAATTTATGTGGAAACCTAATCTAGGAAAAACTACCAATGACATGCTACTCCTTTTCACTCTTCTAAGGTTATAATGCACACTGTTAAATGTGACCTGGTTAACAAAATTCAATCACCCTATTAAAAGAGAGCCTTGATAGAGGAATTTAGGTCATTCAATAGGAATGCCACCTAGTTAAAGGTTTTTCAAATGACTATTAGGTCAACCTTAATCTAAAGTATTTACCCTAGACTAATAGAATTGTTAGAGAATAACAACAAAGCTTTGATCTGATACAACTTACAACTTCTCCTATAGATTATAGATCTCATTTCAGTCCTCAATTTTTCTTGGTCTTCATACTTTTCATCTCTAACAACTTTTTCACCCTTATGATCTACTATTAGGTCTGCTATGTACTATATATTGCAATTTGCCAATCATAGACCTATATAATGTTTGATTCACCTTGGCTGAATCATCATTCTTTGACAACATATATCTTGTCACCATAGGTGTACTTACAAGTTTGGAATCCTCTAATCCAAAATATTTCAATATCTCTTTGACATATTTTGACTGAGTGATATATATACTATACTTCATCTAGTATACTTGGAATCCCATAAAAAAATTTGTTTCTCCAAACATAGACTTTTCAAAATCTTGCTTATTTGATTTACAAAATCCTTACATAAGGCATCTTGTCCTCCAAATATTATATCATCAAGAAATATTTCAGATAGTAAAATATCTTTACATTTTTATGTCTTTATGTATAGATTTTTGTCATCATTCATCCTTTCAAATCTAATCTTCACAAGATAAGTATGAAGTTCATCATACCATGCTCTTGGTGCTTGCTTTAATCTTATATAAGGCTTTGTGTAGTCTACATATAATGTTCTTATTGTTATCACCAACAAATCATTATGGCTATTTTATGTAGACATCATCTTCTAGTATGCCATTCAAAAATGTATATTTAACATTCATCTCATAAACTTTGAAACCTTTGTATACAACATAAGCAAGTAGAGTTCTATCTTCTTCCAATCTTGCAATAGGGGAAAACGTCTCTCCGTAGTCTATTCCTTCTTATTTTTCATATCCCTTTCAAACTAACCTTTCTTTATTTCTTGTGACTTAATCATTCTCATCTAGCTTGGTTCTAAATACCCATTTGGTGCCAATCACATTTTTGTCTTCTAGTCTAGAAACTAGATTCCATATTTTGTTCTTTTGTATCTGTTCAATCTCTTCTTCTATGGCTTTGTACAAGTCTTTGTCTTCTAATATATCTTTTACTATTTTTAGCTCCTTCATTCCTAGCAAACATTATTCACTTCTAAATCTATTTATTATCATTGTCCTAGAATTGATATCTCCAATTATTTGATCAACAAGATGATGTCTTTTGACATATTTAGAAAATCATAGCTTAGTTCTTGTTTCTACATTTTTTCTTCTAGTTTCATAATCATTGTGTACATCTTTGTTAGGTATCTCAAAATCTCTCTCATGTGTACTAATCTCAAAGTTAGAATGTGCATCTTCTTCATTCTGTAACTTGGCATCTAAATGTACCTCGGTTCCTGAATGCAATTCAACATTTATAGGATGTGACTCAATAGTTACTAATACTTATTTATTAGTAGCTTGATCTACAACATCTTCTTCTATAGGTATTCCTTCATAAAATTATACAAAAGATTTCTATTCCTCTAGTTCTTTCATAGGTTCAACCTCATGTACTTCTATGAATTTATCAAAATTCACATTTGTGCTTTCCACAATTTTGTTAGTGTTAGTATTTAAACACTAATAAGCTTTACTTCTTTTGGAGTATCAAAAGAATATTCCTTCTTCAATTTTTGCTCAAGCTTTCCATTCCTAACATCTTTAAGAATGTAGCACTTACTTCCAAATACCTTAAAGTATTTTACATTGGGTGGTGATGCAGAGCCCTCTGTATTTATCTTTAAGGAATCTTAGTTCAACTCAAGGGATTCACAATAGGCTGGTACACCCTCAAGGAACCAAGAACATCTCAAAGATTACAACAAAAAACCCTGACATTATACACCAATAAAGACAACATCTTGACTCACACAATCAGATTGTTATGTCTGATTTCATTGTTCATAACTTCAATTCTAAATATCTTCTTGAAAAACCCTTTTGATAAATTGTTATAAATTAGTAATTCTAAAACATATCCAAATCTGAGACCAATACAATTAGTAGATTATAAATTACATACTCTGAACCAAGACCCATTTTCTCTGTCATAAATCAGAACCAAAACTGGTAACCCTGCCTAGGGCATCACATAATGTTCACAAAACAAAATAAAATAACCCCAAACCAATTCCAAATCATCTATTTGTGAGTCTAGTTTCCAAATCTGTAAGCCATTAATTTATCCAATACATAAATCAATGTATAAGCACAAAGCTTTGCCTGCAACACCATTGAAGGCATTTAAAAACCAGTTTTCACTCAAATCTTCATAACTTTCACAAATCTATATAAAAACAACCCAAACCAAAAGAAAATGAAAGTTAATTCATGTATATTTCCAGTGAATATTTTTAGAGGTCTTTATTTTCCAAAATATTCCTGTACCAAACGTTTCAATCTGACTGTAGTTGGTCATTCTCAAATCTGCAATTTACAAGCTCTGCCAAAACCTGCATAACTTCTTCATTTCTAAATGAAAAAAATCCAAACCAAATCCAAAAGAAATTTTATTCACTTCTCTATCCAAATATATAAAATTTACATGGTTTCCAAGCTGTACATGGTCGTACAAGACCTAGAACCAACACTAAAACAGAAAACCAATCAAAATAACAACTCAAAATATTACCAAATTTGTTTCAAAATGTATCTCTTCCTTTCCTTCATGCTTTGGTTTGAAATTACATACATTTTTATAGATTTTTTTGGTTGGTTATAACTTCCAAACCACCCTTTAAACCAACCTATTACATTCTTTTGACCCTTTTGCATTCTTGACAATGTTTTATGCATTTTATGCATTTTTTTACATTACAACTTTCATACAAACCCAACCTAGACCAACATTATGACTCAAATGACTTTAGATGGATGCTAATAGATCCATTCACCAATTAAATAAACATTTTTACATTATTTATCATATTAAGACCTCCTTTGACAACTTATTACAAATGGCTTCTCTAGCTTTTATATCTTTGTCTTCTTGAAATTTAGGTACCTCTACACCATACTCCCAACCTTGAAAAGTATCCAAGTCCCTTGGAAACATGAAATCAATAACCTGCAAGAAAAAATATTAGATCAAAATCCTCATCTTTTCCTTTGCCTCTTCACCATCATCACTGGATCGATGCCTCCTCCACTTTCTTATCTCTTTCACTAATGACTCCCATCAATGGAGTTATGCTGGTTGCCTCTATGGTGCTTCTTATTCCTCAGTCCACTCCTCCATGCTGCATCACAACCTCTTGTCCCTCACCTGGGAGTCCCATCATGCCTCTCTCCCCAGTCTATTGGCAACACACAAAGGACCATCCTCTCTGGCCCTGGATCATCTCCTATGATCCTTTGGTAGACCTCTCCTATCCACCCATTGCAGCTGAGCGAACTGGCACCATTCTGCAACCACAAACCTCAAAACAAGAATCCAAAATAACCCAACACTACCTGGTCTAGATTCTATCCATCCACACACTCAGAATCTTCTGTGCTCTGATACCAATCTGATGCAGAGCCCTCTGTATTTATCTTTAAGGAATCTTAGTTCAACTCAAGGGATTCACAATAGGCTGGTACACCCTCAAGGAACCAAGAACATCTCAAAGATTACAACAAAGAACCCTGACATTATACACCAATAAAGACAACATCTTGACTCACACAATCAGATTGTTATGTCTGATTTCATTGTTCATAACTTCAATTCTAAATATCTTCTTGAAAAAACATTTTGATGAATTGTTCTAAATTAGTAATTCTAAAACATATCAAAATCTGAGACCAATCCAATTAGTAGATTATAAATTACATACTCTGAACCAAGACCCATTTTCTCTGTCATAAATCAGAACCAAAACTGGTAACCCTGCCTAGGGCATCACATAACATTCACAAAACAAAATCAAATAACCCCAAACCACTTCCAAATCATCCATTTGTGAGTCTAGTTTCCAAATCTGTAAGCCATTAATTTATCCAATACATAAATCAATGTATAAGCACAAAGCTTTGCCTGCAACACCATTGAAGGCATTTAAAAACCAGTTTTCACTCAAATCTTCATAACTTTCACAAATCTATATAAAAACAACCCAAACCACAAGAAAATGAAAGTTAATTCATTTATATTTCCAATGAATATTTTTAGAGGTCTTTATTTTCCAAAATATTCCTGTACCAAACGTTTCAATCTGACTGTAGTTGGTCATTCTCAAATCTGCAATTTACAAGCTCTGCCAAAACCTGCATAACTTCTTCATTTCTAAATGAAACAAATCCAAACCAAAGCCAAAAGAAATTTTATTCACTTCTCTATCCAAATATACAAAATTTGCATGGTTTCCAAGCTGTACATGGTCGTACAAGACCTGGAACCAACACTAAAATAGAAAACCAATCAAAATAACAACTCAAAATATTACCAAATTTGTTTCAAAATGTATCTCTTCCTTTCCTTCATGATTTGGTTTGACCTTACATACATTTTAATAGATTTTTTTGGTTGGTTATAACTTCCAAACCACCCTTTAAACCAACCTATTACATTCTTTTGACCCTTTTGCATTCTTGACAATGTTTTATGCATTTTATGCATTTTTTTACATTACAACTTTCATACAAACCCAACCTAGACCAATATTATGACTCAAATGACTTTAGATGAATGCTAATAGATCCATTCACCAATTAAATAAACATTTTTACATTATTTATCATATTAAGACCTCCTTTGACAACTTATTACAAATGGCTTCTCTAGCTTTTATATCTTTGTCTTCTTGAAATTTAGGTACCTCTACACTAGGTGGATATCCGTACCATAGTTCAAAAGGTGTTGAATGAGTACCCTTCTTAATTTTCATACAACTCAAGGTATATACAATAGTACTTATAGCTTTTGTCTACTATTTCAAAGAAACATTCTTCTTCATCATAAGTGTTCTAACACAATCCATTATAGACCTATTTATCCTTTTAGCAATCCCATTTTCTGGAGGGGTTCTAGGGGTAGATGTCTATCTTTTGATTCCTCTATCATTACAGAACATTTCAAACTCATTTGATGTGAATTCTCCTCCTCTATCTCATCTCATGCATTTCAGACTTTTACCTATTTCTTTCTCAACTCTTGCCAAGTACCACTTAAACATTTGAAAAGAATTAAATTTATGTTTCAAAAACATAACTATCATCATCATAGAGTAATCATCAAAAAATATAATTATGTACTTCTCTCCTCTATAGCTTTGTACTTCAATTGGTCCACACAAGTTAGTATGGACAATCTCTAGTATTTCTTTAGAGGTATAAGCTTTATTCTTAAAGCTTGATTTTGTCATTTTGCCTAGCTAACATTGTTTGCATACTATATTATCAAGTTTCTTTAATTTGGGCAAACTTTAAATTTCTTCATGTTACTGATACTAACCAAGTTATCAAAATTAACATGGAATAATCACTAGTGCCAAAGCCATACATCATAAAATTTTGAAATAAAAAAAAATAGCATCCTTTATATCAAGATAGAATTGAATACTTCTAGTTTGATCACCTTTTGCAATCAATTTCTCATTTGTATCATATATCTTAGTATTTTGGTTTCTAAATTCAACCTTGCATCCTAGATTATTCAATTGTGACACACTTAACAAGTTATTATTTAGGCCTTCAACATAGTAAGCATTTTCGCTAGAAATTTTGTATGTGAGTTTGATAGGGCATTTTCCTTTTATCAAATATGATGCATCATTACCAAATCTTACACTATTTCTATCATAATAAGTTAAGGTAATGAACTTGCTTCTATCTTGAGTCATGTGATGTGATCATCCACTGTCAATGATCCATCTATCATTTTTGTTCAGACAAGTCACAAGTGTAGTTGCCTCATCTTCGTTAGATTTTTACTTCATTGAAACATACACCACTTCATCATCATGTTCATCAGAATCATCCCTGCTTTCTTCTTTAGCAATGTAACATGACTTCTTGCCTTTTTCTTTGTAATCTCTACTGTCACCTTCTCTTTTATTTTTGTACAAGTGTTTCCATCTCTATAGTTCTTCTTATATATACATCTTGTAGTAATATGACCAACCTCATTACAGTTGAAACAAATGATGGATAGCTTACCTTTGAACTTGCCTCTACCTCTGTGAAATCTTCTTGCTAGTAGTGCTCCCAATTGTTCAACATCTTCCTCATTTGTATCACTGTCACTAGATACCTATTTTATTTTTCATTTCTTCTTCTTCTACTTCACCTCATCAAAGTCCTTCAATAACAACTCGGCATTTTAATGGAGTTTCAAGACTCTCGAGTTTGTAATTATAAAAGTTAGATAGCTCAAAAGAAGTGAGTCTACCTACCAATCCTTCAAGGGAACTAGATCATTCCCTAGAATACATCCCAACTCTTGAATTTAAAAAACTCTAATAGTAGAGAGAGGCAATAATGTTCTCAAGAATTTACTTAATATAGTATCATCATCTATATGACCAATAGCTCCTCTTATTGCACTAACAACTTTTTTATCCTAGCAACATATTGAGCAACATTTTCACCTTCTTCCATTCTTATATCATCAAAATTACCTCTGAGACTCTCACATTTGGATCTTTGAACATTTTTGTCTCCTTCATAGATGGCTTGTAGGGCATCTCACATTTTCTTTGTAGTGTCACAACCTTTGTTATCATCAAATTCAGCATAGCTTAGAGCAAAGGCAATCTCCAACATCGCTTGATTGTATTCTTTCTTATTCTTCATATCTTCAGTAGTTAGGGCTCCAATTCAATAAACATGTTCCATTGTAATACTAGATTGTTCATGATCTCCAATTACTCCAAGGTATAGCTTCATCAAAACTTTCCATGCAAGAAAGTTATCTCTATTGAGCTTAGGTACTTCTGTTTTAGACATCTCAATCTTTATGCTTCTAGTACCTTAAAATTAGTCTTCTTAAGTAGATGGCTCTGATACCAATTATTGGAATGCTTTTAGAATATTTGAGAGGGGGGGGTGTGGGGGTGAATTAGTTATGTAAGGTCCATATTTATAAATAAAACTTTTTGTAACTTAGTGAACCCATAAAACATTCATAACCATGCATGCATCCATTAGGTAATTACTAAAACTCATATATTACTATCAAATCAACTTGTAGAAATATAAAGCATGAAACACAACACATTCATTAGAACACTTGACACATTGATTTATGTAGAAACCCAATTTTGGAAAAACCAATAGTAACATGCTACTCCTTTTAACTCTTCTGAAGTGACACCTTCTTAAACGCCAACCCCATTTAATGTTACAATGCACACTATTAAATCTGACCTAGTTAAGGGATTTCAATCACCCTATTAAAAGTGAGCTTTGTTAGAGGACTTTAGGCCATCTACTAGCAATGCCACCTAGTTAAAGGATTTTAAAATGACTATTAGGTCAACATTAATCCAAAGGATTTACCCTAGATTGATACAATTGTTAGATGGTAACAATAGAGCTTTGATATGATACAACTTACAACTTCTCTTGCAAATTATAGATCTCTATTTAGTCCTTAATTCTTCTTGGCCTTCATACTTTGTAGCTCTGACAACTTATTCACCCTTCAAGCATTCATCTTTTTAATCCGTCTTGCTTAACATGCCATTGCAGACTCTTCTTGTGGGTCACTTGATGAAGCAAAACCCTTAATTTCTTTTCCTCCTTAGGTTCTCACACATAACAACAACCACCTTTACTTCATGACTAGATATTCCTATAAATACGAAATTAGGATATTTTTCTTGCTCATTTTTACTGTCCAAATTAGGGTTTTTTGATGGATTAGGTAGGATACATTGTATGTACCCCATATCTTGTCTTTTCTGGAAACTTCTAGAATCCATTAGAATTCACCTAAAAATGGTTTACATCAAATTTTGTGCCACCACCTCATCAACCTTATCTTCATGGTAGTCCACAAGTTTCAAGAAAATAAACTTGTTAGCTATGATTTGATGAATCTTTGATCTTTGGCATAAACAAGTTTCAAGAAAATAAACTATGTTGCTCAACATCAACTATAAAATCACTCAACATCAACTAAAGTTTACTAATGCTTAGCATCAACTAAACTTTACAGATGCTTAGCATCAACTAAACTTTACTTGACATCCATAATAATTTTCTTTCAATCGGCATCAACTAACATTTTGCTTGGCTTGCACTAACTTTACTCATCACCTACTATCCTCTTAATCAAACATTGTTTAACTTGTTCTTCTAAAGTTTCTTAGTATAGCTAGCATTTTGTAACCTTGAGTAGAACATCTATACATCATGTCATCACTATCTTAACTAATCCTTGTACTTCATTACATAATCATAACTCAACCTTTCCTCTAGGTGTTATTTTTATCTCTTATTAATCAAATCCTCTTCATCAATCAACTAAGTGATAGTACTTGAATCTTATAAGTAGCTGTCTTACCAAAAAATAGCAGGTTTGACATTAGTGACAAAATAATGATTGAAACACATAGTCTTCTTCAACAATCTCCCTCTTAAAAATTTCTTCTTATCAATGATCTTTTCAATCATATCTCAACATAAATTAGAAACCCAAAAGTTAGAACTAGAGAATTTGAGAGTTAAATGGTGATTTTAATGTGGAAAAAACTAGCTTATTGGAGGAAAATTATCCATTTTAAATAGTTTTGACCCAATTTTGTTAGTTTGAGTCATGGGGAGTCCTTGTTTGGCTCTTATAACATGAGCTAATTAATATTTTGTTTCTTTGTGTAAGTAAAAATGCATCCTTAACTTGTTGGGATCATAACTTTTGACTTAGAGCTCAAAATTCAAAACTATTTACACTGTTGGAAAGAAGACCTAAAAATTTAATTTCAATCCCTAAACTAGTGAGCCTTCATGTGCCTAATTTAAGTGACTGATGAAAATTTCAACTTGAAATTTTGAGTAGAAAACCTTCGAAAATGCCAGTTTAAAAGACCTAGAAAATCTTGTTAAAAAAGATATGGAAATGTTTCAAACATTTGATTGCTCTAGATAATCTGGATCATTTGGTCTTTGACCCAAAAGGATTAAGCAATTAGAGAGAATAAAATATCAAATAATTCAAACACATGAACTATAATAGGTTCCTCATCATATGCAACTATTAATGGCAAGATTCAACACAAGTGCTTTGGAATTTCATGTAGAAAAAGTAGGAGTTCAATTTCATGAAAGTGTTTCAATTTAAAGAGGTTAAATCATCAAAAGGATCAAAGTAAGTATACAAAAGTGATCCTAGACCTCGTTTGAGAAAAACCCAGAAACCATTTTCAAAATAGATAACTTAGATTTTTTGATGAAATTAGCACCTTGAACAATTCCCTAAAGGTGTGCAGGTGGGTAATTTGAAAGTTTGGTGAATGAATTATCTCTTATGGTGCACAAGTGCATATATATATATATGTATATATATATATATATGTATATGTATATATGTATATATGTATATATGTATGTATATGTATATATGTATATATATATATATATATATATATGTATATATATATATACATATACATATATACATATACATACATATGTATATGTATATATGTATATGTATATATATATATACATATATATACATATATATGTATATATATATATACATATATACATATACATATGTATGTATATGTATATATGTATATGTATATGTATATATGTATATATATATGTATATATGTATATATATATATCTGTATATATACATATATAGAGATATATATATATATATACATATATACAGATATATACATATACATATACATATATATAGATATATACATATATACATATATACATACATATACATATATATATATATATACATATATATATATCTATGCATATGTATATATATATGTATGTGTATATATGTGTATATATATATATACATATGTATATATGTATATATGTATATATGTATATATGTATATATATACATATATACAGATATATATATACATATATACATATACATATACATATATACATATATATATACATATATATATATATATACATATATATATATATATATATATATATATACATATATATATATATATATATGTCTATATATATATGTATATATATACATAGAGGCCCTTTGAGGTCATGAACATTACCATGACTTCATCAAAAGGATCAAAGTAAGTACACAAAAGTGATCATCAACTTCGTATGAGAAAAATTTAGAAACCATTTTCAAGATAGAGAACATTGATTTTTCAATGAATTTAGTGTATATGCTATATTAGTATGTTAGAAATACTAAATTAAGAAATCAAAAGCATTTAAAAACTAAAATACCATAACATAAATGAGAGATTAAAGAGGAAACCCCAATTGGAAATGTGAGCCAAATGAATGGACTCTCCCAATAAAATTCAGCTCTTTGCTTGGTAGATGAGTCTAAGGATTGGGATGTATGCTCAAGTGCTCAAAATGGCTCCAATGGAGATTGGTAATGGCAAATTGGTAGCTTTGTGAGCTCTCAATTTGGCATTATAAGGGTATGGGTATGGATTTTGGCTCTCAAAAGGGTATGATAACTTTACTCAAATGGTTGTGATGAAATGGCTTGGGAGGGGATTCAATTTATAGGCCAAGGGGTAGAGGGATGGATGGCTTAGATGCAAGGAGAGATGAAATCTTAAGGAGGGCTAGGATGCACTCAAAGGAGAGCACATGGATTGTGCTTGTTTAGCAAAAATGGGAAGGTGACACTTGTCACAAGGAGGATGAGTGTGAGAGGGTAGGGTAAGGGGTTCATTAAAGGCATGATGAGGGAGATTGAGTATGGAAGAGGGATGTAAGAGTCATGAGTGGGCTTGTAAGAGCACTCATGGCTTGGTGGTTGAGATATTTTGGAGAGGGAACTTTGATTTGGTTTAAGAAAGCCTTAAACTTGTTTAGGGAATGTGACAACATTAGGGGGTGGATTAGGCTTGGGTTTAGGATTAGATTAAGGATGTTAGAGATGTGCAACTGGATGACATTAATGAGGGTGGGTGAGTTAGTGGCTAAGCTTGGTTAGTATGGGTGGATGGGGTGGATTAGGCTAAATGGAGGATTAGGGATAGGTTAGGGATTTTTAGATTTGAAGATTTTATTTATCAAATACATTTATTCAATAAATGGGGATTTTTGGAATTAGATAGGAGAAACAGATTTAATTGATAAATGATAGGTTATTTGATTTATCAATTAGGACTATAGATGGTTAATTAAATTAATCAGCTAGGGGATGATAAAGGATTAATTAAATAAAAATTTAATTAATGATGCCTTTAGAGATAACTAAATAGGATTACTAAAGCGGTGTAATCAAATTTAGGTGTCTACATTTTTCCCCTCTTTGACATAGTGTTGAGATAACACTATTTCAAAGAAGTTCGAGTGAAGATGACATGAGGAAGATGTTTTAGCAACAAGGTTGCCCTAGTGTCGAATAAGAAGACGAGAGACTAGACTTAGATTATGCCCCCTCAAGAAGGTGACAGAGAGAGAAATGAGGCTTGACGGATTCTTGAAAAGTACAACAAATCAAGATGAGTAGAGACACAGATTGGCAAAGAGGAGGGTCTAAATTAGCTCAAACTCTCACTACAGGAGAATGATAAAGGAGAATTAGAGGCACAATAGTAAAGCAAGCTTAAGACTTTCTAGGATTGGGGGGTAAGATGGACGAGAAAAGTGCTATAAAAGGAATCCATGGTACGGGGATGGATGATGGAATGATAAAGCTAATGCAACAGGATTTCAAAGAGTTAGATTGGCAAAAGATGGGTTTTGAAGATCCCTAGAACTAGGATTGCGGATCTTGAAAGATGAGGCTTGGTGGATTGATTTGATTGGTGGATCCCTAAGACTAGGATTGTGGATCCCTAAAGCTAAGTGTGAGGAGTGATTCAAAGAGATACTGATGCATAAGTTGGGGGAGGAGTGACAGATGCTAGAGATGGATGGGGGATAATGGAGATGAAGGGAATCCATTGAAGATTTTTTGAGTGGGGGGGATACTTCAAAGAGAAGTACCACCATGTAGTTGAGCACTAGATTTTCTATAGGACTGTTGGTTAATTTCCAAATTTACCAAGAACATCAAGGCCTTTTCACTTACCATCTAGAGGACTGATGAACTGACTCAAAACAAATAGGCAAGGATTGCCCCAGCATCACACATGAATCCCAGAGGAAGCAGCGTGGAACCAACATTGGGTAACCCACAAGCAGAAAAGAAAAACAAACAAAAGACCTGATCAAGACCTTATGCTCAGATTGCCCCATTCACAACATACCATGATATGGAAGATCATGGCAACCTTGAGTAGGAAACAAAAAGGTTGCTTGGAAAAGATACTTCAAGACCCAAAAGGGAAGAGTCCAAATCAAAAGAAAGCAAAAATCCAAAAGAGAGCCATTTTCCAATGAGATGGGTAGGATGAGGTACTAACGAACCAAGATCAGACATGAGAAAAGCTATATCCTGCAAGGATCTATCAAAGAGCACCTATGCTAATGGATCTAGATGAGTGATGCATCTGGCAAGCTAAACTAAGAAGGATAACACTTTGGTGACAGGAGATCTAGCTAAAGGATGCATTGGAATAGCTAACCAAGGGTTGTGCGATGTGTGCAAGATGTTGATCAAGGAGGAACTGACATGAAAGTTAGATAGATACAATGGTACTAAGCTAAAGAGGATGTACAAGCTGACGGACCAAGATATGTTAAAAATGTACAAGTTTTTTCATGTTTTGGTTTTTGTGAGATGGAAATGTTTGTGAAGGATGGGATGTCTATAATAGTTGATAGGTGGATAGGTAGATGGTTTGTGAAAAGCTTAAGTGAAAATGGGGTTCTTTGTGTGCATGTGATATGATACAAGCTAGAATATGGTACAAGATTTGGACAAGATTCAGATATACAAGGTATGGTACAAGATTTACAAGCTGAGGTACAAGATTTTACAAGTTGTACAGGAGGTATTTACAAGCTTCATTATATTTTGGATATTTGGTTGGAACACCAAAGGAACAAGCAGGTGTGTTATGGGATGGTGAATGGATGGATGAGGGATAGGATAGTGATAGATAATGGATTAGTCTTAGTACACAAGGTGCCTGAATTACTAGGTTTTCACCAAATGACCTATCCAAGGTGCTTGAATTGCCAAGTTTTCACCATTGGATGCTTGTTTCTCTTTACTATTTTTTTGTATTTTTCAAAAGCTGGGTATAACAAGGATCTTCAAGCATAGAACTTCTTGAGATGAATGATTTTAGTAGGATCATTCAAGAGTTCTCCTTCTGGTGTAGATAGCTGATAGGCTCCAGAGCCAAAGGATGCAATGAAAACATAAGAACCAAGCCATGTAGGTTCAAACTTGTCTTTCTTTTCTCAATCTACTTGGACTTTCCTGTTTTCTTTGAGGACCATGTCGCCTGGCTGAAAGTGTCATGGAAGCACCTTCTTATTGAAATTCCTTTTGAGACAAGTTTGATAAATTGTGAGATGATCATAAGCTTTCTGTCACTTCTTGTCTAAGAGATCTAGCTAGGTGAGCCGAGCTACTCTGTATTCTTCATCTGATGTTTTCCCTTGCAAAGATATGCACAATGAGGGAAGTTTAACCTCTATGGGTAGTACCGCTTTGGCACCATAGACTAAGGAGTATAGAGTTGTTCTTGTGGATGTACAAAAGGAGGTTTGATAGGCCCATAGAGCTAGATTTATTTGTAGGTGCCAATCATGACCGAAATCATTGACAACTTTCTTTAGGATTTTGAGGAGGATTTTGTTAGTTGCCTCTGTCTAGCCATTACCTTGTGGAAAATATGGGCTAGAAAAGAAGTGATGGATGCAGAGGGAAGTACACAATTCTTCCATGTTGATATTTTCAAAGTTACCTCCATGGTCAGTGAAGATGGTGGATGGAATGCCGAAGCGGCAAATAATGTGGTACAAGATGAACTTGGAGACCTGAACTCCTGTAGCTAAGACTAGGGGGATTGCTTCCACCCACTTAGTGAAATAGTCTGTAGCTGTTATTATCCATTTATGTCCATCAGATGAGAGAGGTGTGATAGTTCCAACTAGATCAAGGCCCCAACAAGCGTAAGGCCAAGGTGGTGCAATAGGCTGGAGATCCTATGCTGGAGCATGCACAAGATTTGCATACTACTAACATGGGATACACTTTCTAAAAAAGTCATAGGAGTCTTCTTCAATGGTAGGCCAATAGTAACCTGCTCTAAGGATTTTTTGCACTAGGACAATACCACTCATGTGGGCACTACAAAGTCTAGAGTGTACTTATTTTAACACCATCGCGACCTTGTTTTGGTCTAAACATCAAGAGAGAGTATCGTGATAACCTCGACAATATAGGGTATTGGCTATGATAACATAGTAGGATGATTTTTGGATGAGGTTCTAGTGTTGGGTACATGTGAGGTGAGGGGAGATGATACCATCATTAAGATAAGCATGAATCTCATGGTACCAAGGGGATTGGGGACCAACCAAGATGCAAACATCATTTGAATCCTCATTCGCATAGGTGGGTGTGAGGAGCTGCTCGACTAAAAACTCATACTATGTAGCTACTTGGGGAATTTCCAAGAGTGAGCCTATAGTAGTCATAGCATCTGCTGCTTTGTTTTGCATATAAGGAACTTGTGTAAATTGAAGCCTTGTAAAATGTTGGGTTAGCTGATCAACTAGCTCTTTGTAGGGTAATAGCTTTTCATCTTTGGTTTGATATTCATTTAGGGCTTGCTTGGTGATGAGCTAAGAATTGCCAAAGATTTGTAATTCAGTGATGTTCCATTCTACAACTATCTTTAATCCTACTACAAGAGCTTCATATTCTGCTATATTGTTGGTGCTAGGGAATTTTAGCTTGAAGGCTTTTGGAATGTAATCTCCTTGAGGTGTAACCAACAATATTCCTGCCCCTGATCCATGAGATGTGTATGAGCCATCAAAATAAAGTTTCCATTGGGGCTATTCTTCAATTAGACAGATATGCTCATCTAGAAATTTTGTGATCAAAGGATATGCATCTATTAGAGGTGCATCAGCTAGGTGATATGCTATAGCTTGCCCTTTGATTGCCTTTCTATCCACATATTGGATGTCAAACTCACTAAGTAGCATAACCCATTTTGCTAGCTAACCTATGAGTGCTGTTCTAGAGAGCATATACTTGAGAGGATCAATTTTGGATACTAGTTGGATGGTATGAATTAGCATGTAGTGGCAAAGATTTTTAGTTGAGAAAACAATTTCCAAACAAGCTTTTTCCATAGGAGTGTAATTGAGTTCATAACCAACTAGGGTTCTACTAATATAGTAGATGGCTCTTTCTCTATTGTAGTTAGTGTGCTGTGCTAGAAGTGCCCCTAGAGCAGTAGGCATTGCTGATATGTACAAGATCAAGGGATGACCAAGAACTGGTGGAACCAAGATAGGGGGATTGGCAAGATACTGCTTGAGCTAATCGAAGCTACGTTGACATATAGGGTCCCACTTAAAGTTCTCATCCTTCTTTAGCAAATGTGTAAATAGCATACACTTATCTACAAGCTGGGAGATGAAGCGCCAGACGAATTGAAGCTTTCCCTGAAGAGTGCAAAGCTATCATAGTGTCTGGGGAGGAGGCATGTCTAAGATAGCCCTGACCTTCTTGGGGTCAATCTCTATACCTCATTTAGAAACTATGAAGCCTAGAAGCCTGCTAGATGTGACCCCAAAGACACACTTATTGGGATTTAGCATGAGATGATATTTGGCTAACTTATCAATAAACTTTCTCTAGGTCAACGAGATGATCCATGAAGGTGTCAGATTTGACTAGGATATCATCCACATAATCCTCCAAAATGCTATGGATAAGATCATGGAAAATGGCTGTCATAGCTCTTTGATAGGTAGCCCCAGCATTCTTTAGGCCAAAAGGAATCACGTTGTAGCAAAAGGTTCCCCAAGGGGTAATGAATGATGTCTTATGCTGATCCTCTTCTGCAATCCTGATCTGATTATACCCAAAAAATCCATCCATGAGGGACAAAATTTCATGTCCTACTATAAGATCTACAATCATATCTATGTTGGGTAAAGGAAAATCATCCTTTGGACAAGCCTTGTTAAGATCTCTAAAATCATTACAGATTCTGATGTCACTGGAAGGTTTAGTGATGGGGACCATGTTAGAGATCCATTCTGAGTAGTTGATAGGTCGGATAACCTTAGCAGCTAACATTCTTTCTAACTCAACTTTAACCAGTAATGCCACCTTGGGGTGCATTTTTCTAAGCTTTTGTTTGGCAGGCTTGATCATTGGATCGACTAAAAGATGATGAACTACTAGCTTTGGATTGAGTCCTGGCATGTCTTGATATGACCATGCAAATCAGCCAATGTTTTCTCTTAAGACCTCAAAAAGGAGGTCAGCTTGGTCTTGAGATAGGGATACAGCAATGTGAACAAGTCTGGGGATCTCTGAAGAACTCATGTTGACTTCTCTAGTATCCTCTATTAGAATAGATGACACCTCTGGTCAATTATCTTGAGGAGGCAATACTAAATCCTCATGTTCTGCTTGTGACTCTATCATTTCTTGCTTAGGGGTTCTCTTTGTTGTCTTAGCTACTCCTAGATTCACCTTAGTTCTAGTTTTGGGTGTATCGGAACTAGGTTGGGGATTTTCTCCAAAATACTCCTTGGGATCTAGCTTATAGATATAGGCATAATCTGGCTTTGTTTTCTTGTGAGGAGTTTTGGTTCCCATGAATCTTAGAAGGGCTTCCTCTGATGTGAACTCATCAATGTGTATGACACTTGGTTGGTCCCAATCTATGAGTTGTGGATAGGCAAGTGGTAGGTCAATGAGGTGGATGGATAGTTCTTGGAGAATAGAGTCTCCAAGGAAGATTTGGTCTGGGATATTGTCGTAGGCTCTCTTTTCAACTTCCTCAAGAATGTCTTCAATTTTGACAAGGTCACGGTGAATGTTTGAAAAAACATGACCGTTCTCATTGGTGCCCCTAGTTGTGGGTATGCCAAAGCCAAGACTTGACTTCGATTCCCACTTGTGTGCATCGATGGGGCACTGCATGCCTCTTTCTTCTGGTCCTAGACCACCACCTTGATAGTTCCATTTGTTAGTAATGAGCTTATCTTCTTGGGGATACTTTTGGCTAAAGTGATCAAGGCATGCTTGATTTATTGGAGGTGCATCCTTATGTAACCAATTGTTGATATTTGGAATGAGCTCCTCATGAAGAGGGATTTTTGAGGATACAAAGGTTGTTGAAGCCAAACTATTTGTATCGAGGAGGTGGAATCTCCTTAGCTTTGTGATATGTTGGTCGTCCATGGGCATGTGGATCAAGTGGGAGTGCCCTAACAACAAATGCATCTGACAGACTATACTCTCAATAGCCTTTGTTATTGATCTTCACGGTAGATAAGGTGGAGGTGAGGATAGTTTCTGGGTCATTACAAGTATGGGATGAACTGGCGATGGTTGTGTTGATATCAATTCTAGGGCAATGGTTTGTATATGAGGCTTCAACCACATTACAGTAAGCAAAGGGTTCTGGATTGGCATGGATGGTTACCTCAGTGCCCTAATGCAGAAATTTAACACACTGATGGTAAGTGGATGGAACATCTTTCATGGCATGAATCCATGGGTGACTGAAGAGGATGTTAAATGGTAGGTTTAGATCAATAACATGGTAGAGTGTTTCTTGGATGACTGGCCCAACCTTGATTGGCAACAAAATAGTTCCTTCTATGGTTCTTTCCAAGTTGCCATAAGCTTTGATCGTGATAACCTCACTGATCATATCTGCCTCAGTATACCCAGCTTGTTTTATAAATTTTAGGGTACAAATATTCAAGGCTGATCCATTATCTATCATTACTCTTTTCACGGCAAAATTGGATAGCATGATGGCTATGCAAAGCGGAAGGGTGTGATCTGGCTCGACCATGGGTATGTCAGTGGGTTTGAAAGATAGGGCACATGAGGATGAAAGGTGTCCAACAAGATTATGAAAATCAATAGCATTGATATCAGAAGGGACACGAGATTCTATGCGAGCACTGTCAAGGATTTCTTGTGCATAGGACTAGTGCGGAGAAGGTCTAAAATGGAGATTTGGGCTGGCATGTTCCCAAGGTGTTCCAAGATATTGTACCGGCTTTTTGATGGAGCTGATGGTGCTGATGAAATTGGTGGGCCTGCGATGTTAAATTGTGCTCTTCGAATGGTGATTGCACACTCATTGTCTGGTCTTTGAATATTGATAACATTGACAGAAGGCTCTTTCTCAGATATACAACCTATAAGGCTACCATAGTCTATATAGGATGAAGTGTGGTCATTGTTCTTCCCATGCTGTTGGTTTGGCTGGCGATTGTTGGTGTTGTTATTGTTGGCTTGGATAGGTGCTTCTCCAAGATTTTGGTTGTTGTGAGGAGGAAAAGCATTTTGATAGATCTGTAAGCCTGCATTGGGAGAGGTTTGGGCACCAATAGTGATTTCTTTCTGATCAATGAGGTCCTGCACATAATCTTTCAGTTTCATGCATCTGACGGTGGTGTAACCTTTTACCCTATGAAATTTGCAGTACTCATTATCTTTGTACCATGCAGCTTTGGATTGGCTTGGATCAATTTGCTGGGTAGGAGGAAATTTCATGATGTTTTCCTTAGCCAATTTCTCAAAAATAATATCCAGTGGCTCACCAAGGGGTGTATAGTTTCTAGGTGCGAGTTGGAATCTAGGTTTTCTCCCTACAGCTACATTGATGACATTAGCTTGATTGTTAGACCCTTGAAAGTCAGGTCTTGTATTGTGGTTTTGATAGCTTTGGTTATTTTTCTGTTGGTAGTTGATAGCTTGTTGATTGTTTGGTTGATATGGTGGGTTAGACTGATTTTGGGAAGGACCAACCATATTCACATGTCTGGTGTCAGTAAACCCATCTATTGCAACATGCTTGTTTTTTTTCCAATACCTAGACTTGTCAGACAATTCAGCAATGTTTTTAATTGTGCCATAGGAGATTCTGTAAAACCATTCAAGAGTTGGTCCAGCCAAGCTTTTGGGAAAAAAGGGGAAAGAGAAAGACATCATTGTATGCTAGTTCTTGGCAGTGCATGTAAAATTATTTGATATGTGTGACAGGGTCTCCTTTTCCTCTGAATTTGTCAAATTTGTGTACCTCAAAGTGTTTGGGAAATGGTGTCATGGTAATGGCTCTGTCAAATGGGTAAGGAAACACATTCTCAAACTTGAAGGTTTTTGGATCATTTCCTTCTTGGATGTTCTTCAAAGTTGTCTTCATGGCTTCCCATTCTGAATTAATTGGTGATGGATGGGGTGCCCCCAATGTAAGAGTGCCCTGAGGTAGGTATGTGCTAGATGGGGCAATGGAATATGGATGGCTTTGAGGTATGGGTTGGTAGGGATTGTACATGGCTTGGGCAACTGAATGGTGGATAATGGGTTGCTGAGGTGGAGGTGGCACATATTGCTACATGTGTTGCAAGGCTTGTTGTGGGTATGAGATTAGGGATAGGGATTGAGGAACATAAGCTGGCTATGGGATAAATGGATTTCTTTGTGGAGGTAAGGTATAGGATGGTTGTGAGGCTTGGGGAAAGGATCGGGGGGCTTGTGGGGTTTGACCAAGGTATGTTGGTTGCACACCCATTTGGGATGGTATCTGCAAATAATTGGTGGTTGGCTAGGGTGGCGGATCACCTCCTAGAAGTGGCATTGAAAAGTAGTTGGTAATAGGAGGTAATGGATTAGTTGGTGGTGGAGGTGGTGGGAATTGAAAGCTTGGGAATGGAACTGATGGGGTTCGATAGCTTGATGGTTGGATTTGAAAGCTTGGTAGAGTGGTGGCAGGAGCTTGGGTCACTTGAGAGCTTGGAAGAACATTTGTCATAGCTTGTGGGGTTTGATAGCTTTATGGAGTGAGGGTAGTAGCTTGTGGATTTGTGGTTGATGGAACTGAGCTCCAAGGACCTAATAGAAATGATGGAATTGTGCTTTGGGCTGTGGTGAACAAGCTGGGGGTGATGAAAGGTTGATTACTTAGCCCCATAGGTGGCATTCCTATTATATATTGCTGAGGTTGGCCAAAGATGCTAGCACTAATTTGGGAGATGGATGGACTTGGAAGGCTGGGTTGGAGAGCAGCAGCAACAATAGTGAAGGGAGTGAATGGTGAGATGTTTTGGGTGAAGGGGGTTTGGGATGGAGTGGTATGAACTAAGGATGGAGTGGTGGTGGCTGGGTTGGCTTGTGGAATGGAGATTTCAACTTGGGTGGAGGATGGTATGTTTAGGTCTGTTGGATCAAAAGGATTGGCTTGAGGCTCTTCTTTTGTCACATATTGAGGATAATTTGAATCATAAGAGCCTATGGGTGGTGGAAACTTCTCGAACAATGAGTGAAATGGATCTGATAATGGAGGAGGTCTTCCAAAGTCAAAGGCTCCTATATTGTCCCTTCGAAAGTTAGCCATGATTGTTTCTTTGTTCTTGTCTATAATGGCATTCACCAATACTGTATTTCCTGGTTGGTTCATAAAAGCTTCAATGTCAGTAGGTGATGGTATAGCATTCTCTGGGCTGGAGGATGGTTGAGTGCTCAAGGGGAGTGATGTTGTTTGATCCAAATGATAGGGCTCCATTGTTTCCTTCTTCTTCTTAGCTAAGTGAGTGACGGGTGGCATGAAAATGCTCCTACAGATGAGATGCAAAAATGCTGATGGATGCAAAAGGGGGAAGGCTTTTCTATGCAAGTGATTTCCTAGGCTGAGGCAAAGCTATATGACAAAATCTAACGAGGATTGGGTTGGGGATTCTAACTTCAAAGATAAGTTGCCAAAGCATGAAAGGTCATCTTTCCTCTGTGCAAGCTTGGTGGTGATTGTATCAACTTAAGGATAGACTGATGATCCTTTAGGAAGAATACGAGATTGACCACTTGTGGATCCCAACCTTTAGCTCAAGGAAATGAGGGATAATAAGTGACAAAGCTAGATTACCCTAGAAAAAGCTCTGTCTAAGGGATAACCTTGGTGAGATTGGTGGATCTGAAAGATGTTAGGAATGGCAAACTTTGGCAATGTGACAACAATTTTGAAAGCTTGGATATGAATGATTTTTGGATTGCTGGCTAGATGGTTTGGTTCTAAATGAGATGGTTGAGCTAAAATTCTTAAGGGGATGATCTAGAATGGCTGGCTTTCCTACAAAGATGACTTTGAAGTGTAGCTTAGGCAAGAAGATGTGGAGAAACAAGGGGGTCTAATCATAGAAATCATGCCTAGTTGGTAAGGCATAAGCGTTGTTAACTCCTAGATGTTGGTTAAATTTGATAGTGTGATCTAACCAGGCCTCTTGAAGGGCTTCGTCGATAGCATTATCCTTTGTTTTGTGAAGTTTGGAAATTTGAGGGCTTGTTGTTATTTCCTTTTTCTTGGCTGCAATTTCTTGGTATACCCGAGATGGCTTGAGTTTGACTTTATGAAACTTCTGTTTGGGTTTGGGTTGTTTTGACATAAATTCCTAGATCTACTTGGCTTTGGAAGATTCTGGTTGTTTTGCTTCAACTTATTCAACTTCTAAAATAGGCAGTGACTATGCTAAGTTTTCCCTAAGCTAGGATTAACCAAGTTTGGCAAACATTCATTCAACAAGTAAAATAAAATCATGCAATAGATAGGAACACCCAGATAGAAGTTTGTGGTTCTCAGAATGATACTTGCACCAAGGAGTGTGTATGTTCTACAAATGTTTCGATCAGTTACTTCAAACACATTAACATCCTAGATGGTTGTCTGCAAGGCCGATAGTTGGTTTAGCTAGGGAGTCCTCGATATATCCAAAGTACATGAGGCCCAAATCCATAGATGAAACCAAAAAGATGTCACACAGCTGAGAGGAGCGGTAACCCACTTCTTCTCTTTCACTTCTCAAGGGTATAAAGTTCCTTGAGACTTAGCATGAGTGACAAAATCTTGATCCCAAAAGAGGTGTCTTTCGAATCTCCGTGGAAATGTTGGAGTTGAGGTCATCCCAAGGGGTGATGAAATCCCCAAGTAGGCCTCCTAAAAAGTTTAACAACATTTTGAATCCTAATCTTATGCACCTAAGATGGCCTTGAAATATGACAAGGGGAGAGAAGACTTCGATGATCTTGGGCTAAAAGACACAATTCTTTTCCAACTGATGCTTATGTTTTCTGATCTCGACTTTGCAAGAACTCATGTTTAAGATGCAAATATTCAATTCCAACTTGAAATGCGCCAACAAAAGTAAAATTGATTGAAGAATGCAAGCAAGAAGAAGAGTTAGGGTCAACAAAAAGTAAACTCGAGTGCCTAGAGGCCCTCCATGTCAAGTTCTGATTGATTTTCTTTAAGGCATTCAAGATTGAGTGTGATTTTATTTTAAGCCCAAAACAAAGATGTGTGAAACTCGATTTCAAGCACGCGCCTGGAGACCCTCCATGTCAAGATTTGTTCAAATTTTAATGCCCAAATGAAGTGTTAGTGAGCCTAATGTGCATTCAAAAAATTTTCTAAGTTAGAAAAACTAATAAAAACACAAGTAAGTGAAGTTTGATCTTTGTGGAGCACTTAACACCCTCTTAGGTGGACCCATCCCCATAGATAGCACTAAGATTACAACCAATGGTTAAATTGATGGATGATCAAAGTAGGTGAGTCCAACTACAAACTCACATAGAGCGTCTTTATTTGGTTTTTATAATTTAGAAAGTTTTTAAAATGTAGATTCTTTTTATGCCCAAAAATTGAAGTGTGAGATATTGTATTGACTCATTGATTGTTTCCATTCAAGATTGAGTTTGTTTTTTTTAAGCATACATTCCAAGAAAGGTTTATTTTAATCCATGGCATTCAAGATTATGTTTGAGAAACATTCATTCAAAAGAAAAATGTTTAAACATTCAAGTTCATTTTAGCAACATGCATTCAAAGACAAATGATTAAACATCCAAGTTCATTTTTAGCAACATGAGAATCTGTAAGAAATATGGTTAGTAGTTTCATATGTGCTCCAACCTGCAATGAGACAAAAAAAAACAATTTGATTAGTCATCCAAAATCTTCCAAAATGAAAGCTTAACTATGGAAAAAAAAAATTTAACATTTTTTGTTATTTTTTCTAGGTGTAAAAATGCTTAGAAAAACCTCTACTCTATGGAACCACCAAAAGTTAAAATTTGATACAAGAACTAAGATGCTAAAATAGAAATACAACAAAAATAGGTAGAGATGATAGTTCAACAGGTGGAGATGCCAAAATTTGGAGATGTTGATCTACGGAGACACCAATTTGCAGATATGACAGAGAGAAGCGAAGATGATAGGTCAATTTGGTGGTGCAAAAAATAGGAGACAAGTAGAGACGCTGATTTGTGGAGATGATAGAATAGGAGAGGTTGCAGTGGAGACTACAGAGTATCTAGCAAAGATGCCAATACGTAGAGACGCTAAATTGCATAGACACCAGTCAGCAGAGATGACAAAGAAAGAAGCAGAACAGACTATCAAAAAATAGGCAGAGATGCTGAAACTCGTAGATGACAGTTTGAGTTTGATGGTGCAGGCTGTCAGGAAACAGGCGGAGACACTAAAATTTGCAAATGATAGTTTGAGTTGGTGGAGACAACGATTGAGCTTTCACAGACGATGTTCTGTGGAGACGACAGATGAAGATGCCAATCTGCGAAGACGACACTCCACAAAGTGAACCGACAGGTGCAAGCTTTTTCTAGAATTTTTTGTTTCCTTGGTTATTTTTGGATTTTAAAGGGTATGTCTTTCTCTCTAGTGCATCTTCAATCTACAAAAATAAGAAAAAACACCTTGCACCCACTCCAACAACAACAAACTATTAGATTGTTAGTTTGTAAAAGCAAAATGTAGATTGAAATGGATGAAAAAAATGACCCATAGTGGGGTCCCACCAAGCGTGCCAAAATGTATATGCTATATTAGTATGTTAGAAACACTAAATTAAGAAATCAAAAGCATTTACAAAATAAAATACCATAACATAAATGAGAGACTAAAGAGGAAACCCCAATTGAAAATGTGGGCCAAATAAATGGACTCTCCCAATAGGATTTAGCTCTTTGCTTAGTAGATGAGTCTAAAGATTGGGATGTATGCTAAAGTGCTCAAAATGGCTCCAATGGAGATGGGTAATGGCAAATTGGTAGCTTTGTGAGATCTCAATTTGGCATTATAAGGGTATGGGTATGGATTTTGTCTCTCAAAAGGGCATGATAACTTTACTCAAATGGTTGTGATGAAATGTCTTGGGAGGGGATTCAATTTATAGGCCAAAGGGTAGAGGGATGGATGGCCTAGATACAAGGGGAGATGAAAGCTTAAGGAGGGCTAGGATGCACTCAAAGGAGAGCACATGGATTGTGCTTGTTTAGCACAAATGGGAAGGTGACACTTTTCACAAGGAGGATGAGTGTGAGAGGGTAGGGTAAGGGGTTGGTTAAAGGCATGACGAGGGAGATTGAGCATGGAAGAGGGATGTAAGAGTCATGAGTGGGCTTGTAAGAGTCTTTAATGGCTTGTAAGAGCACTCATGGCTTGGTGGTTGGAATATTTTGGAGAGGGGACTTTGATTTGGTTTAGGAAAGTCTTAAACTTGTTTAGGGAATGTGACAACATTAGGGGGTGGATTAGGCTTGGGTTTAGGATTAGATTAAGGATGTTAGAGATGTGCAAGTGTATGGCATTAATGAGGGTAGGTGAGTTAGTGGCTAAGCTTGGTTAGTATGGGTGGATGGGGTGGATTAGGCTAAATGGAGGATTAGCGATAGGTTAGGGGTTTTAGATTTGAAGATTTTATTTATCAAATACATTTATTTAATAAATGGGCATTTTTGGAATTAGATAGGAGAAAAGGATTTAATTGATAAATGATAGGTTATTTGATTTATCAATTAGGACTATAGATGATTAATTAAGTTAATTAGTTAGGGAATGACAAAAGATTAATTAAATAAGAATTTAATTAATGATGCCTTTAGAGATAACTAAATAGTATTACTAAAGTGGTGTAATCAAATTTAGGTGTCTACATTTAGCACCTTGCATAATTCCCTGAATGTGTGTAGGTGCACAATTTGAAAGTTTGGTGAATGAATTATCTCTTAAGGTGCATAGATGTATATATGTAAAACATCTAGAGGCCCTTTGAGTTTTTGAACTATACCATGGCTTCCTTTTCTTCTATAGTAACTAAGATCACATTCAAACCCATTAATTTCAAATTCTAGGGAATGACCAAGAAGACACGCTTCATGATTTCCATAGGGAAGTAAGGGTAAAGTATGAAGCTTTATACTTATTATCTCCTCAATAAATCACCTCTCTTATCCACAAGTTCAAAGGGAATCATCAACACATCATTTTGGTTGAAGGTCAATAACATCCAAGAGTTGAAAAAACTTCTAACTTTGAAAAATTTTGAAGTTGAAAAAATTCTATCTTTGGACAATTCTAAAGTTGAAAAAATTCTAACTCTATAAAATTATAAAGTTAAAAAAAATATAACTCTGGAAAATTCTGAAGTAGGAAAAAATCTTACTCTGGAAAATTCTAAAGTTGAAAAAAAAATAGCTATAGAAAATTATGAAGTTAAAAAAAAATCTAAGTTTGGAAAATTTTGAAGTTGATAAAAAATTGTAACTCTAGAAAATTGACTATTGGTGAAATTTTGCATTCTTTGGACCTACTTCTGAGCTTTCAAGCTTCCCCATGTGTCCTTCTTGTGAAATTTTTTGGCTATAAAGAGGGTATAAATCATCAAAAAGGGGCAAAATAAGTACACTGGAGTGCTTTGAGACCTTATCTAGAAAAAACCTAGAAATCATTTTCAAAACTAAGAACTTTGATTTTTTGGTGAATTGAGCTTCTAAGCTTCTAAGGTGCACTTCTTTCAAAAAATTTTGGCTATAAAGATGGTATAAATCATCAAAAATAGGAAAAATAAGTACACTAGACTACTCCCAGACCTTGTTTGGGAAAAACCTAGAAATTGTTTCCAAAATTGAGAACTTTGATTTTTTGGTGAATTGAGCTTCCGATCTTCCAAGCTTCGAAGGTGCACAAGTATGCTACTTCTAAAGTGCTCTAGAAGTTTTTGAAGAATTGAGAGGTGTGTTGATAGTTAACTTCTAGTTGCAAATTTAAAGACTTCCATGCACTACAAATGGATTTTGATGGTAGTTTAACTCCTACAAACATGTAGAGAAGGTTGAACTTCTATATTTTGCACCTCTAGAGACTCCTACATCACTAATGGCTTTCTTCTTCTTATTTTCTCATGATTTCCTTGCTTTTAGAGGTGTAAAGGCTCATGCATCCATTAAATGATATAAATAAGGATGGAGTCCTCCTTAGCACCTATTAGAGAGTTAGTTTTTACATAAACAATTATTTTTTATTAGTTTAGAAGCATATATTTTCATATAGAGATCTCTTTCTCTCAACAAAAGTTGAGAAGATGATTTCCTATAAATTCAAGAATGTAATATGTATTCTAGGTTGCAATTATTTTGATGCAATAATATATGCTTTTGGTGCTCTCATTTAGAGTGTATTTGTTCTTCCTTAAGTGTGTTATATTTTTTGAATGTATGTTCATAAAGTGTAATGAGTCAATGTTTTTATTACGTTATTTTTATTGAGAAATCTTTTCATTTTGGTGTTTTCTATAGTTTTTAAAAATTTTGCTAACGTACTTAGTTGGAGAAGGGATCACCTTGTTTTTCTTCCATAGCTTTTTGTCTTGCATTAGCAAACTTTTTCGTGGCCTTGCAATTCGATGAAAAGTGAAACATCTTACGGTTATTGTATTCCCATCAATGATTACATCACTAGAATTAAGGAAGCATTGCTCCTATTTTCATTAGTTACCTATTAATCTTTTAAGAAGATTAACTTGTAGACATGTTGTTTCCATGGCTTATCTCTATCAGGGATTTACTTTTCAAGTTATTTAATTTCATCTCTCATTACCTTATCTTCATTATTTTATTTTCTAACCCTTGGTTAAATTGGAACACATATAGTTGCATTGTTAGATTGCATTCATTTTTTTTAAAAAAAGGAAATACCAAAAAACATCTCTTTTGTAGTTGATTTTAAAATAGGAAGCAGATTGGTCATCTTATCTGAAATTGGTTCGAACCAGCAAAGGCCTCTTTGTGAACAAACACATTTATCTTTGTGGATGCTCAAAAATGGTTTGCATCTACAGTTTCATCACTTCTTCATACTAATTTTTCCCATTTTCTCATTCTACTAACTTTGATCTTTTGGCCAGATTGACCATATTTTGTCATTTGTATCCCCTTTCATATCAATTTCATATCAAATCAACTTGGAATCATATCAAATCAACTCGAAATCACCCCAAATCAACTCAGAATCACTTGAAATTGGTCCTAATCAACCCAAAACATATCAAATATCTAAAATCAATCATCATTTATCCACTCCTAGGCATTGTTGTGGCTTTTAGTGCCTTAGAAACCTACCAACTTATCAATCTGACCTTAGTACTGTCATGGCTCTCAATGCTAGGTCAAAATATCATTCATGTCATTCAATCTTTGACATTGTTGAGGCTTTCAATGTCAGATCATGGCATCATCAACCATTTTAACAATATTGACAATGTCGGTCAGTGTTATTATGATCGAACCTTATCAATCAATTTCAATCTTGTAGCATTTACAATGTCAGTTAAATGTTACATATCAACCAATTCATGTCATGAGTCCTTAGCATGTTATCAACTTCAATCAATCAATTTGACCATGGCTTTGATCTATTGGTCATCATCTTATTCAATTTATATCATCATCACACTTTCATCAAAGGATACGGTCGCATTCATTTAATCAATTTGGCCAATTATTTGCTAATTTTATCTATAGGATTAAATAACCCATAATTTAATCCTATTCTTTCTAATTATTCTTCCTAATTATCATCCTCAATTAATTAATTGGTTCATCATTTGCAAACCATGGAAATCATTAATTTCCTAAGTTCCATTTTCCATCATTAAATCCATTTTCTACTAATTCTTATTTTGTGGAATAAGAGGTTTTTTAATTCAAATATTCCATAAAATATTGCATCATCATGACCCTTGGATGTGACACCTCGTGGATCCTCCTTTGACACTTGGCTGAGATTTTTCATAATCAAATATTATTACCTCTTACGCATGTCCCTATTTGGCTTATTCATCATAGATTCTTGGCTTTAAGGGGGTTGAGGAATCTTATGATGCATCATAGATTCTCTTCCAAATTCGACTCTCATGTGTCATATAATCTTACTTTTGGCATATTCTGTCATATGCGTCATAGGAATCTCTTTCTACATCGCATGTCTATGGGTGATAAATCCAATGCTCTCACCCTACATTAGAATTATAAAATGGACACCCTTCCTCTCATTTTGGAATTTGAATGCTTAAGTTTTGAAAATCCAAATCTTGGAGTCTTTGAGTCTCTACTTCTTTGCATGTTGCACTCTCTCTCTCATAAAATCACACTTCAAGTATTCTCATGGCATTATCCACATCATAGACTTTTGCTTCAATTTTGTGTGCACTATAGGAAAATTTGGAGCTATAATCATTTGGAGAAGAAAGAAGAAAATGGGAGCTACAAATGAAAAAGGGGGCTTTTATTGCTTTCTCTATTAGTTTGGCTTTCATGGTAGACTAGTGGGTGCTAATACATGTTGATTGAGTTTGTGATTTGCTCATAGTGTGTTATTCTTTTAACCCATTTTTCTGGCCCTACAATCTTCAACTAAGTAAATTCCAGTAGGTTGCAAGATCACTTGGAACATTGGAGTTTATTCCAGATCAACTTTTCAAGAGAGGAGTTCAAAAGGATTCCTAGGGTTAAGCATCATGCAAAATGACAACTCAATAGAAACCATAAGATGTTATATAGAATTCAATGTAGATTTTCTTCCATGAAAATTCTAGGTGTAAGGCCTACCAAGTTGCAACCATAACCATCCAAAATGTAGAATATAGGACCTTAGAATCTTATTCTTGAAGAGACAAATTTTATTTTTTTTCCCTTCTATCTAACTTCATGCTTTCCTATTCTAATCCTAGATCTCAAATATATAGCTAGCAAGACTGCAAGATTTTTGTCAAGAAAATTATTACAAAATATATGTCCTATCCCAAAGGAGAAATGAATAACCTTACAATTAAGAAAAAGAACATCTATGGGGAAAAAGATATGTCTACACTGAATCTAATAAAATATTCCCAAGGCCATGGAAAACCTAGATACCATGCAAAATTTCATCAAATCAAAACTTGCATGTTACTTAGACTACAAGGAGAGAACACAACATGAGAAAAGAGAAAGGCCAAGTCTTGCATATGATTGAATTAGTTTTCAAAAATAGAGAACAAGGATCTTTGATAGATCTAGATTAAGGTGCGAACCATGTAGAAAGGGTAAACATGAACAATAAAGTCCATTCTTTGAATAGTGGAGAGGAACAACTAAAAGGAAATATTTTTGGTTGATGTGAGATTGTCAAAGTACCTAGGACACTCTTGCATGAAATGGTTATAGAGTAAAAAAATTAAAATGATCTATAGGTCATAGTACCTCTGCTAGATTAGACGTACATATGCAATTTAATTCAATAATATACACAATTCTCTACTATGGCTTTCTCTCACTCAAATCAAACACTTTCTCTATGATTATAGCCTTCTCCTAGTTTAAAAACCACTTACAATCAAAATTTTGCACCAACATTTTCCATTCACTTGGTCTACACAACAAATAAAAAATAGGGAGTCCATCCACTTGATCTATACTAAGGATGGTATGACCCAAGGATAATCTTATATCTATACTACCAACCTGGTATCATACAAGATCTAAATTATACATAAAAATGAGATGACATTGTTAAAAATGCCAAAAATTAAACCCAAGAAATTTCCATGATATTAATACCCATTTTGCATTAAGCACTGAACATCCCAATCATGTAATAAAATTCCAATCTAGGTAATAACAAAAATTTGGTAGTATAACACTTCTAAAATGCGAAATCTTAAAATGAAAACATATGTGTGCTCATATAAACCAAACCAAGTGAAGAAAATGTACCATATTATGAGGAAGTGTTAATGACAAACCCAATCAATTATTCTAGTAATATTCATTCTTAACAATACAAAATGAGTAAACCAAAGTGGAGAGGAAAATTTCAAGACTCAATAGAAACCTAGATCAAATACATGGAAATGAATAAATATCTTAATAGAAGTCCATGAAAATATAGTGAGAAGATCAAATCTAACAAGCACAATTGCCATTATCATCAATGTAATTTGTAAAAGCTCCAAATTATCATGCAAAAGATAAAGTGAGTGAGTGATAAACAACTCACTTTACAAGTACAAATACTTTTAAAATAAAATTCAAAAGTAAATAAAATTAAGTGAGCTAGTGACTTATAAATCAATTCCAATAAAATGAAATTTAACTACAACAAACATATTAGTAGTAAAATTAATTTTTGAAACCAAAAAAATTAATATTTAAGCTATATCTCATTCATGCTAACTGTAAAATATTAAATGCATCGACATGATATTGGTCTTCTTGGTTTGACTTGGTGTTTTAAAATGAACTAAAACTACCAAGCGACAAAATGCTTAATACCAGGATGACAGTACACACACAATCTAAAGACTAGCCAATTCTTATTAACAGTTGCATGTGCAAGGAATTTGGACCCAAATTCAATAAAACCATGGATGGTTTTCTATGCTTTTGGCTTTGCAAAACTAGGGTGGGTATACCCAGGGATGATTCAAGATTGGGAAAACTATATGAGGATTAATTTTAGTTTCATTCTGATTCTCATCTCAAATCCTCAAATACATACATAATTCTTGATAATTTAAAAAGCACATCCCATATAGCAGATATGGCCAAAAATTCTTCTATAGATCTGCAGATGTTCTCAACAATAGTGGCTAACTAAAGCTAAAACATTCCATGTAGAGAAGTACAAGCCAAATTTTAAGATCTACAGGAAACAAAAGTAAAATTGATTTAATTCTGCATTTTTGACAACCATTTGTGACATATTCCTCTCTCAGCTAGATCAAATTTGATCAGTGCCTAATCCATTGGAGTTCAGAGTCTACAAAAAATTCTTAGACCTAATTTGTTGCTTCACATTAAATTTTATCAGTAGTTCCTATCAAACTTCATCATTCAAAATCCTTTCCACTACTGCAGCAATCTTATCACATTCATCAAAGTTTTTACTTAACCCTTTGAATTAATAGTAGTGATAAACAGATTTACAACCTAATTGAATTGCATTTAATTGCACAAGCCTTTACTCATACAACATCAATATAATCAAGTAGTTAAGAGGAGACAAAGTTCAGAAAGAACTGATATGGGGACAGTTCAAAATTTGTATTCATTTTCCTTGAAAATTGTATACAATTTACAATAGACTTAGAACATTTGACCTTTATAAATAAACACATATCATTGTGTATTCATGTGTTCTTAGAGAAAAATGACCAAGAAAATACATCACAAACTTGCTTTCAAAACAATGGACCAAAGATAGACTAAGTATATCACTTAGAGAATTAGAATAGGAACCATTTTCTAGCCTTGGAATCTCAGCTAAATAGTGTGAGATGGAACAAGCTTTAGGCCAACAAAAAAGACAGGTGTCCTTTACAAGGAATATTTACATTCACCTATCACAAAATGACAAAAATGAGGGTAATAGAAGATACCTAAATCAAAAAATTCTTTTAGGTGGGTCAGCTTCTATTAGATGTTCTAGTGTTGCTAAATTGGCTATTGATTTGATTTCCCTTCATAAGTAACTGCCAAATTAGCCAATGATGAATCTTGTTCTGATGATGGCACATTAATTTCCACCTGTACGCTTTCTCTATCTTTATCTTGCATGGTAGGAACAACTTCTATCTTTTTCTTTTCTCTAGCTATATCAACATCCTATGGTCCTAGGCCTACAATTGAATGTTACAAGTTTTTCTTGTCTTCTTCTTCTGATTGGGTTTGAGTAGTGATGGTATCAATGATTTGGACTTCCTCACCCTGCACCTCATCACTGTCAGTTTCATCTACATCCAACTATTCACTAGAAGCCATTTCTTCCATCCACTTGATTTACTAGAATTATCCTTCTTTGAACTTCTATAGTTGCTTTCGTGTATATATGGGATTGTTTCACGTCTTCACCAAGCTTAACACAATGTGATCAATGGGTTCTTATGCTCAGAGAACATGAAATATTTGTTGGTGTGGACTGTAATGAATGAAAATCTTCTAAATTATACTCTATTTTTTTTCACACGCGAAGCCTCCATTCATCATAAATGCATGAAACAAAATAGCATCACACTTCCTTTTAAATTTGCACCACCGATTCTTGGAAAATCCTATGATCTGGTAATGACAACTAAGCTGGCTCAGTTTTCTTATTAACACATTGATAGTCAAGCCAATAGAATACCTCCATCCGTACCTTTCCTTCAATTTTGGTACTTCAAACTGGGTGCACAGATGACCACAGACACGTGTCCTCACCTCACTAACTTGCTATACTTATATCTCGAGTATCTTTCCATAGCAAGCTAGTAATAACCTTTGATCTTACTTTAATCGTGTGGCAGATATTTGAAATGACTTTTTAAGGAATCAATAGTTGGTCCCTCACTTTCTAACTCACTGTACTTATTTATCACACATCTCTTTATAGTGAGTTAATGAGCATCGTCCATCTAGACTTGATCATGTGGACAGGAATTTACTGCAAATGTGGTGGGCCATCACTCGCTAATTCTCTATATGTATCTTCCTAGAAACTCTTCATGGTGAGAAGATGATGGTCATTGATTCGAGATCGAATCAAAGGTGGGGAGGCTGCATGAAGCTTTTTGAAAAGTGGTGGTCCCCATACTCGCTATGCTGGATAGCTTAAACAACATGCAACTTTCCAACGTGAGATAGTGAGGACTGTTGATTCCGTTTTAATCTAACGCTCATGATCTCTCACACATTTGATCAATGGGGCATGGGTCCAAAGCATTGATGAAGTATAACATTCTACATAGTTGGCACCCCATAGGACTTTACTTTAGTCCTAGTCATCATCCCATGTTATTAGAGGTCCTACCAGCTATTGATTTTACGATGCCTCACTACTTCACTAATGACAAGATGCTAGAATTTCTCGATAGCGAGATAGCAAGCTCCGAAAACTTTAATGAATCTCAGTGCCATAAAATACAAGGACCAATCAAATCATTATTGATCCTATCAACTGCTTCTAACAATAGCAGTTATGACCAGAAATGCCACCTAGACTAATCATGGTACCGATAAATTTCAAGGCCACCAACTCTTCAATTTTACAGCAGCTCACTACTTTGCTAATGGCAAGATGTTCAATATTTTCTATAGCAAGGTAGCGAGGGGTCAAAAAGATACTCACTCCGACACTGACCTTTGACTTTTATAATCAGGTCCTTCCTCCAGCTCTGACAACATTTGCCATATGTCCATGACTAAATGATTAGTTAAAAGATAATTTGTTGACTGTCATGTCTTCATTTTGCGGTCCCATCTCAAAATTTATTGACATTTGATACCTCTCTATACATAAAGAGTGCCCATGTTTTCATAGTCAGAAAACAAAAATGGTGGATTTACTTAAATCAGACAGCCAGAAAAACTAAGAGGGGAAGTAGCTCGGAGTGCGGAAGACATAAAAGACAAAGAATATTTTCCCGATTTAAAATTAAAACACTTCGCACCTGACAGTTTATGAATGGAAAGGAAATTAGGGTTTTCATTAAAAAAATTATAAGGGGAGCAAACAGATGACTTACCTAAAAACCCTAATCACCATTGAATGAAAAAATCTAACTTTTCTACAACTGGACAAAGGATTTCTATCACTCAAAAAATTAGACCAACACTGGCTCTATCTGAGGACATTGAATGCTCTGGATTCAAGTGAGGGCTCAAAATTTCTAGGAGAAGTAGACCACATACAGGCTCCCAATAGATCAACCACTTACTAAGAGAACCATACACACAAGAAAAAATATGCACGGGAAACTATACACAAACAAAAGGATTTACAGATATGTACAAGAACACCCTAAACTACTGTTCATGGAAAAAACAAGTATTTAAAATAAAAATTACCTCTTCAAGAATTGTCCATGAACTAGCAGTTCAAGAATATTGTCTAATAGATCTTTGAGTATATAAGAATCCTCGCCCAAGTAGTTTCAATCAAATAAGGGCCTAACTAGATAGGATCAAATTTTCCATGTTTCCCTTTATCTTCAATTTTGGTATTCCACATTAAGACTAGATCTCCATCTTCAAACTTTCTGCTTACCATTCTTCTATCATAGAGTGTCTTAACTTGTAGTTGAAACTTTTGGTTCTTAAGAGATACTTCTCTTCTGGTTTCTATCAATCCTACCAATTCATCCATCCTCTCTTGCATTTCATCTATAGTGTCTTCATCATACAACTGAATGTAATTATAGAGCCCCATCAAGTTTTTCTAAGGCATTATGGCTTGAACTCCATACACTATATCAAATGGTGCTACACCAATGGCTTTCTTTACAGTTACTCTGCCAACCCATATTGCTAACTATAAATTGGAATCCCATGCCTTTTTGTTATCATCCAAGGTTCTCTTAATAACCTTCAACAAGCTCTTATTGGTGAATTCAGCTTGTCCATTCCTTTGTGGATGATACAGAGAATATGATGACCTTGTTATTTCATATTTATCACAAAATTTAATGAATTCCTTAGACTTGAAGCACATAGCATTGTCTATTACAATTTTCTAAGGACAGCCAAATCTAGAAATAATATTATTCAATAGGAAATTATTGACAACTTTACTTGTTGCATTTCTTGTGGGGATAGCTTCTACCCACTTTGTAAAGTAGTCAGTAGCTACCAGAATCCAAGAATAGCTAGTGCTAGACTTGGGGAAAATCTCTCCTATGAAATCCAAACCCCACTGTTGAAAGGGTGCTTGAATCTCCACTGGCTTCAATGGGGTATTGCCTAAGAACTTCAGTTTTCCAGCAAACCTCTGACAAGGGTCACATTTCCTAACCATAATTTGGGCATCCTTGAAAAGGGAAGGCCACATAGATCTAGCCGTCATTATTTTATGTGCAGTAGTTTTGGCCATATAGTGTCCCCCACACACTCCAGCATGCATTTCCTTCAAGACCTCTTTTGGCTTTTCTTGATCAACACATTTCAACAGTATTCCCTCAAAATTTCTCCACCATAGATTGCTTTGGACAATTATATACCTGATGGCTTGCAATTTAGTATTCCTCTTTTCACTTTCAGGAAAATGGGGAGGAGCTTCCATGTGTCACAAGTGATATATAACATTGGTGTACCAATCACACTGATCCATGTCATATAAGTCAGCTCTGAGATCATCACTTACCACATTTATCTGATTAGCCTCTAGATTAGCTTCAGCCATGAGTTTGGCCAAACCTTGACCCCTTACCAACTTAGTTATCTGTATTTCAATATTGAGTTCTTGGATCCTATTGATCCATCTACACCTTTTGCTTGATACTTCCTATTGAGAAAATATATCCTTGACTGCGGCACTAGGTACAAAAGCAATAATAGTAGCACCTACTAGGTAACATCTGAAAGCTTTTACAACCTTTACTAAAGCATATTCTTTTTTTTCATTTATTTCATACTTCAATTTAGCAAGCTGGAGTGAATTACTAAAAAAGGAAATAGGCTTCTGATATCCTTCTTGATTTTTCTGCAATAAGACTGCAGCTACAGTGTGGAAGGATGCAAAAGAAAAAATATGCATGGGTTTTGAATAATCTAGAGTTCTCAGTACTGGAGCATTTTTATTGCAATTTTAATATCCTATAATGCTTTTGAAGGCTTGCCATTCCAATCTTTAGTGGCTCCCTTCTTGAGCATCTTTGAGATAGGTCTATTGATTTTAGCAAAATTGGTAACAAACCTTCTAACAAAATTGACTTGGAAAAAGAAGCATTGAATTCATTTTACATTTTTTGGCTTGGGGACTTTATCAATAGCTACTAATTTTTCAAGGTCTATTTTCACCCCATCCTTAGACACTATATGTCCTAGTAATTTGCCTTTTGTGACCCCAAATGTGCATTTGTTTGGGTTCAAAGATACTCCATATTCCAGAGCTTTGATAAAGAAATTTTCCAAATGTCTACAGTGACCCTCAGCCTTATTAGAATATGTTGTAAGATCATCTTGATACACAACCATAAGTTTATCAATATAATCATGAAATGCCACATCCATGGCTCTTTGGAAAGTAGCTCCTACATTAATCAAGCCAAATGGCATCCTTACATATGCATATGTTCCCCATGGGGTTGTGAAGGCTATCTTGAACTGTTCACTTTCCTTTACTAGAACTTGATTATATCCAAAGAAACCATCCATCATTGACATTAGCTTAGAACTAATTACTTGCTACAACATGGCTTCCATATTTGGTAACCCATAATTGTCTTTCAAAGATGTAATGTTTAAATTCCTAAAATCCACGCATAGCCCTATATCTCCATTCTTCTTTCTGATAGGCACTAGATTTGAAACCCAGGTGGAATGCCTAATTGGTTTGATTATCCCCCCATCGCTTAGTTTCATCAGCTCTTCTTGCATTTTGGGAGCTAGGGTAGGGTTTACTGGTCTTTATTTTTTCCTGAAAGGTTTTACATTGTCTTTTAATGGTATGACATGCTGGAACAAATTTTCCCTATAAGCCTTAAGGTCATCATATGACCATGAAAACACATGTCTATACTTTCTAAGCAAGTCAATCAATGTTTTTCAGATTTTAACTTGCAGATTTTGGCCAATATAAACCCTTTTGGGAACTTCATCAGTACCCAGGTTTATCTCTTCTAACTCCTATAGCTTGGGGTCCTTAACTCCTAGTTTTTCTCTATCTTGGTTATCAAAAATATTCTCTAGGACTACTAACCCCTTCGACACCTTATTTTCTTTCAATTGCATAATCTCCTGACCAAAAATAGTTTCCTTACCATCTATGGTTTCAATCAATTCACTGCAATACATTTCCTGACCATGGTACTTGTCTTCATTTAGCAAAAAAATTGTAATATCTTTGTCATCTTCAAAGGCTTGCCAATTTTAAATTTTATCGGGTACGGAAGGTCCATTTTGTACCTCAATTTGAGAGATTCCTGCAAATGATATCTCCTTTGGCTTGATTGCTACATTTTCTAACAAATAAACCATCTTATTTTGAGTCCTATCTCTCCATGAGATACCAAATGCATCAAGGGATTCTATCTGATCCCAAACTACATTTCTATATTGTTTCAGTCTCTTGTTCTTGGATGAGTAGGTTCCTTTGATCTGGGAGATAACTAGGTTTGAATCCCCTATGACACATAATTTCTTAATTCCATGATGTGTGGCAACTTTCTGTCCTAGCAACAATGCCTCATATTCTACAATATTATTTGTGCAGGAAAAATTCAAAGTGAATGAATACCTAAAAGTATTATTCTCAAGGGAAAAAAAAAGCACACCAGCCCCTGCACCTTCTTTTGAAATTGCCCCATCAAAAAACATTGTCCATAACATTGGTGAGTTAGTGCAACATTCAACTTCATGTTTAATGATAGCAGGTAAATTTTCACCTTCTTGAATAATTAATTCAGCCCTGAAAGCATTGACCCCAGTACCTAAGAAACAAGTTGCATCTTTGTCAATTTCTTCTCCTAAAATGTGATTAACCCTTGGCTCTCTATTTACCTTGATAGCTTTATCCCCTATGTGGAAAGTGGAATAAGTTAGATCACATTGCAAGCTTCCCCCCATGGTAGCACTCCATTTTTTGGAGAGTAACATTCCATAGTGTGGAGGTATATCTACCACAAGGATAGACATGGTTAATTCTACTTCAAGATATGCAGCCAATTTGAATGGTAAGGCATTTATGGTACCTATGACTAGGACTTCCCTAGCATCCATTCCTTTGCATCTGCCCTGGTTGGTATCCACTTTCAATCCTAAGGCTTCCATTACTTTGAAAGGCATTATAGTGTTGGAAGCTCCTAAGTCTATCATACAATTTTTTTGGGTCTTCCCCTTTATGGTCAAGCTGAGGAAAAAAGGGTCAATATCTTCTATAAATTCCACTGAGGAATCATCTAAAAACATCTGGAGAATCTGGGATATGATACCACTTTCCTCTATTACTAATGGGGTTTGTTGAGCAACAGTTTGATTTACAACAGTATTATGGTTTCCTATCCCACCTAACCATGATCAAGCCTTGCTCTTATGCTCTTCAATTCTAAGAAGTTCAAAAAAGGCCACTTTTATAGTAATTTGGGACAACATGATATCATAGCAATATGTTCCACAATAGTGGGTTTTACAAGAGTACCTAGAGTTGAAGTTCTTTGAACGACATGCACCATTGTTTGCTTGATAGTATCAGGTTCTGATTTCTTTGGTTACACAACTTCTTTTTCCATTTCATTTATTTGAAACTGAACCTTCTTTTTTAGTTCCCACTTCTTTCCCTTGTTGTCATTGATCTTAGGCATATCAACATTGACTTTCTTATTTTGATCATTCATCTTATGGGTGATATCTTTGATGAATACACTAGATGGCCTTCCTGCATCATTATTTACTATTCTATTTCCCAAATTGTAGTTACTATGGACCTGAGAAATCATTTCTACTATGATTCTATCGATCTCTTCTTTGGAAGACATTCTCAAGCTTGTGTGACCTACATCAGAGAGTGTAACATATACCTTATCTATATCATAACCTTCATCATCTGAAAGCACTTGCTGATGATGTATATGATAAGAAATTCTCTGACTGGTAATGTCATTTTTAGGTTCCTCAGAGTCAGAATCTACAAGGTCATCACACATGTTTACCATGTTGCAACTTATATCATCATGGCTTTTCTCTTCACTTCCTTCTTCAGGCTATAGACCTTGATCTTGGGAAAATGACTGAACAACAACACAATAATCAATAGAATGAGGTGATTGACATACAATACACCATGGTACATCATCATTTTTATTTACAGTGTTCCTTTGCAAGGGATCCAGGGTATCCTTATCTTTCACATTTTGTGTTTGGTTGGGAACTAGCTTACCATCCTTCCACTGGGTGGTGCAAGGGTAATTTTTCATTCTAGATTGCCTATCGAAACTATTGTTATTCATAGGGGGTCTCTCAAAAACATTTGGCTTATTGAAATTAGTTGGAATCATCTTCTTGAGCAATTCCAAAACCTAGCCTATAGTGGGTTCTTCAGGCTTCTTTCCTATAGGAGTTTTATCACCCTCCCTTTTGTTATTGTTCTTAGGATTGAAAAGCTTGGGATCATCCCTTCTACCTAGTTTTACTAATGCCTTCCTATTATTCTCCATATTTACTGCAATTTAAAAGGCATCCCTTAAAGTTTTGAGATCCTTATCCCTCAATTAATAAGCCATTTGCTATCAAAAGCATTGAAATATGTTTTAACATAGACATCCTTATTTAACCTCATAACTTGAAAAAGTTTGTACATACCTTTTTGGAATCTTACATTGAAATCAAATGTGGACTCATTGGAATTCTTCTTATGTTGTTGAATTCATTTAACATGAATTCTGCATTAGTGTTGTCTCCATATTTCTCCTTGAATAATTTCTCCAAGTCACTCCATGAGGTAATACTATCATCAAGAAACCTCCTAAACCAATCCCTTGCATCCTCAGTTAGTGAATGTACAAACAATTTTATTACCATATCTTCATGCTCAACTTCATAATCATTCAACATATCAATGAAAATTCTCAAATGTTCTTCACCAGTAACAACATTATTCCCAGAGAACATAACCACTTTGTTTCTTAAATCAAATGATATGGGATGTGGGGCACCAAGAATACTAGCAAATGATATTTGTCCATAGTTTTCTAGGTATACAAGTTTCTTCTAGAAATTGGGAACATTTGAAGTACTTGCTATGTTAGCTTGACTTAGACGAGCACATTGGGATTGTTGAGGTGGGACAAATGGAACTTGGGTGCCAATAGTGGATGATGAGGCAAAAGAAGATTGGAATATTACCTGAGTTGAAATTATTGGACCACTAGCTAGTGTAGGAATTGTAGGTGGGATAGACAAATTGGGCCATGAAGCCAATGCAGAATTAGATTTTATGAATTGGATTTTTCTCCTAGTTTTTGCAACTTGAGCTTCATTCTCAACCTTCTCAAGCTCTTTTGCAAGATCTTCCTTCTCTTTTCTAGCCTTCTCCAAATCTAAATCCAATTTTGACATGGAGGATTGTATGGGTTTTCTTGGTAGAGCTTGAGGTTCATTTATTTGGATTACTATAGCTTTACCTTTCCCTTTATCTGTAGCTTTTGCGATGGGCTTGATAGAGTCCAATTGGATAGGTTTATAGGCTTGGATTTGAGCAATAACCGGTTCTTGCCTTCGATTTTGGCATTTCTCTTGTTCTTGAACTTTAGCTCTCAGATTATCTACATCTCCAAATACATTATTATGGAGAGTTGTGCTATTTTCTTCTAACTTTTTATTCTGCTCCTTCAAAGCAGCCATCCTTCTCAACAACACATCCCTTTCTATTATAGCATCCAAGGTAGCTTGCTCCTTCTCCTTTTCAAGACAAATTCATTTAGCATATTTCTCAGCAATCCATTTCTTCAAAAATCCTATCTTAGAGTGCACTTCTTTAGGATCTATAGAAGTAGCCTTTGAATCAGTAGGGTCATCTAGATCTATAAGATTGGGCTCTACATATGGGGCTACTCTAGGATTAAAAGGATTATCAAATGAACTCCTAAATCCTAGCCTATAGTTCATATCTGCTACAAGATCTAGCCTTGATGAAGCAACTCCTATTGTAGATACATCTTTGTCTTGAAAATCTTTTTCATCTAGTAATGGGGTACTGAAGATGCCTCCTAAGAGTCTAGTAGTTTTGGATTTAAAACTAAGTGAAGAAGACTCTCTTCCTAATACTGGTTGATATTGGGAATTGACAGATGCATTGCCTCTGGGTTTCCAGGTGGGATTTGAATCTGTCTTTTTCTTATTTTGGTTCTTCCTACCACCTTAGGGTAGATTTGAATACATTGATACATTGAGATTGGCTCTCATGTAAGCTGTTGTGTTCTTTCTCTTGTCAGCCATATTCACCTTTTGTTAAAATAAGCACTAGCTTCAAAACCTTGACTGAGTCACCACCCTACTTCAGGAAAATATACAATGACACTTATTGTTGACTCAAAGAAAACAACACACAAGTAGAAACAAAAATATCTGGCACAAAAAGACCAATTAGTGATGTCATAAGACTACAACTCTTGCTTATGAGATAAGAAACTTGGATAGGCTGGATACGTCAGTGTGTAGCTATGGTATTTGGGTTATACCCTCTTCAAAATCTCAAGGTTTGCATTGAAATATTCCCTTATACCCATGGCCAACACTTAGATAACCTGACACACACGTACATAGTAGGACCAAAGAAACTACAGTACTTTTCATAGATGTGTTGGAGAAGATCCCTAGTAGAGTCACCATTTTGTTGGTGTTTTAAAATGAATGAAAACTACTAAGCGAAAAAATTCTTAATACTAGGATGAATAAACACACACAATCTAAAGACTAGCCAACTCTTATTAACAATTACATGTGCAACGCATTTGGACCCAACTTCAACAAAACCATAGATGGTTTTCTGCGCTTTTGGCTATGCAAAACCAGGGTAGGTATACCTAGGGATGGTTCAAGATTGGGAAAAATGTATGAGGATCAATTTTAGTTTCATTCTAATTCTCATCTCAAATCCTCAAATACATACATAATTCTTGATAATTTAAAAAGCACATCCCATATAGCAGATATGGAAAAAATTCTTCTATAGATTTGTAGATATTCTCAACAATAGTGGCTAACTAAAGCTAAAATATTCCATGTAGATAAGTATAGGTTAACTTATAAGATCTACAAGAAACAAAAGTAAAATTGATTTAATTCTACATTTTTGACAACCATTTGTGACATAATCCTCTTTAAGCTAGATCAAATTTGATCGGTGCCTAATCCATTGGGGTTCAAAGTATACAAAAAATTCTTAGATCTAATTCGTTGCCTTACAACAAATTTTATCAGAAGTTCTTATTAGACTTCATCATTCAAAATCATTTCTACTACTGCAGCAATCTTATCACATTCATCAAAGCTTTTACTTAACCCTTTGAATTAACAATAGTGATAAATAGATATACAACCTAATTTAATTGCATTAAATTGCACAAGCCTTTACTCATATAACATCAAGATAACCAATTAGTTAAGAGGAGACAAAGTTCAAAAAGAACTGATATGGAGATAGTTCAAAATTTTTATTCATTTTCCTTGAAAATTGTATACAATTTACAATAGACTTAGAATGACCTTCAGAAATAAACACATATCATTCTATATTCATGTGTTCTTAGAGAAAAATGACCAAGAAAATACATCAAAAACTTTCTTTCAAAACAATGCACCAAAGATAGACTAAGTATATCACTTAGAGAATTAGAATTTGGACCATTCTTTAGCCCTGGAATCTCACTTAAATAGTGTGAGATGCAACAAGCTTCAAGCCAAGAAAAATGACAGGTGTCCTTTACAAGGAATATTTACATACACTTATCACTAAATGACAAAAATGAGGGTAATAGAAGATACCTAAATCAAAACATTCTTTTAGGTGAGTTAGCTTTTGTTACACGTTCTAGTGTTGCTAAATTGGGTATTGATTCGATTTCCTTCATAAGTAACTGCCAAATTAGCCAACGATGAAGCTTGTTCTGATGATGGCACGAAAATTTCTACCTATAGGCTTTCTCCATCTTTATCTTGCATGGTAGTAACAACTTCCATCTTTTCCTTTTCTCTAGCTATATTGGCATCCTGTGGTCTCGGGCCTACAACTGAAAGTGATAGGTGTTTCTTGTCTTCTTCTTCTAATTGGGTTTGAGTATTGATGGTATCAATGATTTGGACTTCCTCACCCTACACCTCATCACTGTCAGTTTCATTTGCATCCAACTATTCACTAGAAGCCATTTGTGCCATCCACTTGATTTACTAGAATTATCCTTCTTTGAACTTCTATAGTTGCTTTCAAATAGATATGGGATTGTTTCACGTCTTCACCAAGCTTAACACAATGTGATCGACGAGTTCTTATGCTCAGAGAACATGAAATATTTTTTGGTGTGGACTGTAATGAATTAAAATCTTCTAAATTATACTCTATTTTTTCTCACACGTGAAGCCTCCATTCATCATAAATGCACGAAACAAAATAGCATCACACTTCCTTTTAAATTTGCACTGTTGATTCTTGGAAAATCCTACAATCTGGTAATGACAACTAAGCTGGCTCAATTTTCTTATTAACACATTGGTAGTCAAGCCAATAGAATACCTCCATTTGTACCTTTCCTTCAATGCTAGAGCTTTGAACTGGGCCCACGGATGACCACAGACACGTGTCATCACCTCACTAACTCGCTATACTTATATCTCGAGTATCTTTCCATAGCAAGCTAGTAATAACCTTTGATCTTACTTCAATCGTGTGGTAGATATTTGAAATGAATTTTCAAGGAATCAATGGTGGGTCCCTCACTCGCTAACTCACTATACTTATATATCGCACATCTCTTCATAGCGAGTTAACTAGCATCATCGATCCATCCTTGATCTTGTGGACAGGAATTTATTGCAACTGTAGTGGACCATCACTCGCTAATTCGCTATACATATCTTCCTAGCAACTCTTCATGGCGAGAAGATGATGGTCGTTGATCTAAAATTGAATCAAATGTGGGGAGGCGGCATGAAGCTTTCTGAAAAGTGGTGGGCCCCATACTCACTATGTCACATAGCTTAAACAACATGCAACTTTCCAACATGAGATAGCGAGGACTGTTGATTCCATTTTAATTTGATGCTCATGATCTCTTGCACATTTGATCAATGGGGCATGGGTCCAGAGCATTGATGAAGTATAACATTTTTCACAATTGGCACCCCATAAGACTTTTCTTTAGTCCTATTCATCATCCCATGTTATTAGAGGTCCCACCGGTTGTTGATTTTGCGATGCCTCGCTACTTCGCTAATGGCGAGATGCTAGAATTTCTCGATAGTGAGATAGTGAGCTCTGACAACTTTAATGAATCTCAACATTGTAAAATACAAGGACCCATCAGATCATTATTGCTCCTATCAACTGCTTCTGACAACAACAGTTATTACCGGTCATGCCTCCTAAACTAATCATGGTACCGATAAATTTCAAGGCCTCCAGCTCTTCAATTTTACAGTGCCTTGCTACTTAACTAACGGCGAGATGTTAAATATTTCTGATAGCGAGGTAGCGAGGGGTTAGAAAGATACTCACTCTGGTGCTAACCTCTAACTTTTATAAGCATGTCCTTCCTCCGGCTCTGACATCATTTTCCATATGTTCATGACTGAATGATTAGTTAAAAGATAATTTTTTGACTGTCGTGTCTTCATTTGGTAGTCCCATCTCAAAATTTACTAACATTTGATACCTCACTATACATAAAGAGTGCCCATGTTTTCATAGCAAGGAAATAACAACAATGGATTTACTTAAATCGGACAGCCAAGAAAATTGAGAGGGAAAGTAGCTCAGAGCGTGGAAGACATAAAAGATAAAGAATATTTTCTTGTTTTAAAATTTAAACACTTCATGCCCGATGGTTTATGAATGGAAAGAAAAGTAGGGTTTTTGTAAAAAAATTTAAAAGGGGAGCAAACAGATGACTTACCTAAAAACCCTAATCACCACTGAATGAAAAAATCTGTCTTTTCTACAACTGGACAAAGGATTTCTATCACTCGAAAAGTCAGACCAATAGGTCTATCACAAATACATTATGTAATCTAGATCTACCAACATATACTCGAAGATTAATATAGAAATTATGGATGTACACTATCCATACAATAATGATATTCTCTCAATAATAAAATTTGGTGAAGGTGTCTCATTTACCAATAGCATGGATAAAGATATACTCAAACTTTTCAACTCAATTTGAATGGTGCCAAATAATTTTTTTTGTAGTCACAAAAGAAGAAAATTGAAATAGATTTGTCACAACCATGTAGCTAGATTAAAGATAACAAAAAATATAAGGAAGATAATAGGAAAACTATTGACTACTCTTTTATCAACTAGAAATTAAAGTACATCAAGTTGGACACATGCCTTTATACATGCTAGAAAAAAAGGCATGATTACTTTGAAAAATTTCAATCAAAGATCTTATATTCTCTAATTCCTCATAATATTCACAATACCACCTTAAGATATCTAAATTATAATGCAATATATATGCTATATGACATCAAAGTCTGCCAAAAAAATAAATTAAGAAGAAATATGTTACCACAAATTGTTTAGGTCCTAAATCACATAAAACTCATTACAAAAAATTGTGTAAGAGAGCTAGCAATCCAAGACTTAGGTCCTCACATGATCCATGAGTATAGAAATGAGTTCCATTGATAATTGCATATCTAGAATTCCTTTCACAAGATTACAAATTATAGATAGGCCAAGAAAATGGAAAGAACGTGAAAAGCCAAGAAAAAACTAGTATAACTCGAGAAATAGTTAAATGAAAGAGTTTTTATCCTATGAAACGGTCCACAATTAGGTGCTTAATAAGTACCAATCTATAAAAGATGTGTCTTAAATATCAAATAAATCATCTAACTAATCAATTTGACTTGATAAGCTGGAAAACTAAGAATAAACTAAAATAGAATTTCTTGATAGATGCAAGATTTTAAAGAACCCTCCACTTCACTTTTTAATTTAAATACACAAACATCAAGTATAACTTCTTACAATATAAATAGCCAAAGTGTATATAGTAATAATTAAATATCTAATTGAATACTAATTCTCTATTGAGACAATAATACATAAAGGATATTATGACACTCGTCGATCTATTTTCTACTCCATAGTTTACATATCATTTAAATCAATCATTTATAAAAATATGATCATAAATAAGTGAAAACCAAAAACTAAAATATCTAATTTTATATATGGCACAAAATAACAAGGAATTCAATAAAATCATCTAGAAGCATAATCAATAGTCTCGAATATAGATTACACCATATATCATCTTAAGGCACTAAATTGCATCAATTTCATCATCATGCATATATGATCAAAAAATTAACTAGAAACATATTTTAACCATCTATCACAACCAAGATATTAATAAAATAGGTTATTTATTGACATGAAATGCATATTATGATGCAAACAATCATACAATACCAATTAAGGTATCTTTGATGAAAATAATCATATATGATAGAATATAGCCATGTGAGGCATTATATGTTTCTACAAATTCTTGTAAAAACATCATTATAAGTGCTTCAAACAATATGTTATTTAAGTGACATTTTATTGTAATGAACTCTCATTTTCATCTAGCTCATCAAATTAGATAGGGGACTTCCCTTTCACCTTCAAATTGACTACCTCTATAGATAAGGAAACAATCGAGTGGGTTTAGGTCTACACTTTGAATGATTTATTTTTGAGTGCCCACACTTGTGATTCACCCCATAAACAAAAATTTGGTTTTATCACTAGTATATTTTTGCTCCAATCATGATGATAGGTTCTCACAATTGTGATGGTTACCCATTGGATGAGTAGAACTAACTCGAATTGGCCCTCATCGAATGAACATTAGACTTTTGTTGTCTCAAATTGTGACAGTGTGGGCTTCCATTGGAATTGCAATTGAAAAAGTAGTCACACTTTTGAAAAAAATATAGTTAAGAGTTCTTCTTTACACTATTATATGTTCAACAATATATTATAACAACTATAATGGCCTATAATTTTAGCTAGTCATCATAGGTCCAACGACATTGTTGGAGGTCTAACATGCATCTAATCAAAGGGGCATCACAATGGTAAGGGGTGTGTGATGGTATTATTGTTGGAGCAATGGCCAACCATCAATGATTATTATCATAGTCATGATGTTAATTATTTTAGAGTGACAGTTTCCCATTGGACTAGCCATCACAATTCTGACGGATTGCTGCACTATCGTCAAAAAATATAATTATTTGCAAATTTCTATAGAGATTAGTTGTTATTAAATCATAGGTTAATATTAAGATTACTTTGGTCTTGAGAAGAGTTTAATATTCTATACTAATTAGGGACAAATACATGAAGGTGGAAGCTCATTTGGCCTCACCCCCCTCCCCCCTAACATCTAAATTCCCCATTAACATCTAAAATATTCAAGAAATGATAAATCTTTGAAGTACAAAAAAGGGTTCGAGAGTTGTAAAAGTGACATCGTTTTCCCATCTTCTTTTGCATGTCATTTTTTTGTCACATCCAAAACAAGATTTTGCCACTCTAAATCAAGAATCCACATGCAGTTATGCTTTATATGCATGGACAATAGAAGGTGCTGAAAAAATCTAGCACATTTATATTTATTTAATAGATCTATGCAAACCACTAACAAAAATACAATTTTTTTGGGTTTTTTTAGCTCCAACTGATGTCATGTGCATATGAATTGAGATTTCATATTGAACTATGGCATCCTTTTGAATTGCATGAAACCCATAGATTCACACAGTTAGTTGTCATACAATCATATGTTAATGTTTAGCTTCACTTGGTTTTGAGAATAGTTTGATATTCTTTTCTAAATAGGGCCAACCAAGTGAAGGTGGAAGATCATTTGACCCCACCACCCTTCCCCTCAACATCTAAATTCCCCATTAACATCTAAAATATTCAAGAAACAATCAATATTTAAATTACAAAAAATGGTTCAAGACCCACAAAAGTGACATCATTTTCCCATCTTTTAGTACATTTCATTTTTTTGTCACATCCAAAATAAGAATCTACCACTCTAAATTAGGAATGCACACATTTAGCTACATTCTGTATGCATGGACAATAGGGAAAACTAAAAAAATGCAGCACGATTACATTTGTTTAACAGGTTTATTAAGTTATTAAAATTATGAATCATCATGAAAATTAGAACTTTAGTTGCTATGTTCAAGAGAATGTTATACAAACCTTTTTCATTTTTTGGATGCACCTAATGTCATATGCATATGAATTGAGATTTCATATTGAACTATGGCGTCCTTCTATATTTCCTAAAATGAAGAGATTCACATAATTAGTTTTCATACAATCATATAAGGTTAATGTTGAGCTTCACTTAGTTTGAAGAATAGTTTAATATTCTCTACAAAGAAGGCCCAACCATGTGAAGGTGGAAGCTCATTCCCCCCTAAAAATCTAAATCCCTCATTAACATTTAGAGATCTTTAAGAAAGGGTCGATGTTTAGAATACAAAAAAGGTTCTAGACTTGCAAAAGTGACATCATTTTCCCATCTTCTAGTGTATGCCATTTTTCTATCACAACGAAAATAAGATGTTACCACCTTGAATTAAGAATGCACATGCAGTTAGGTTTAAATGCATGGAAAACATATGGAGCTAATAAAACATGACATGATTACATTTATTTAATAGGTCTATTAAGTTTGTTAAATTATGGACCATCATAAAAAATGTTTGTGATGGTCTATAACTTAAAATGCCTAATTAAATACCTCTAACAATAATGCAAACCTACTATTTTTTTAGCTCTTCTTGATTATCTAATGTCAAATCTATAAAAAATTGTAATCAACCTAGCTAATCAGAAACTATACCCATTTAGTTGGGTTATGGCTTGTGTGTGTGTGTGTGTGTGTGTGTGTGTGTGTGTGTGTGTGTGTGTGTGTGTGTGTGTGTGTGTGTGTGTGCGTGCGTGCACGTGTGCATGTGCGTGTGTGTGTGCATGTGAATGTGTGTGCATGTGTGTGTGTGTGTGTGTGTGTGTGTGTGTGTGTGTGTGTGTGTGTTTAACTAGGTTATGGCTTCTACAAGGGAATGAGCCTCGTGATTATGGCATTTACATAGAAGTACAAATTTCTTCTTCAACACCTTACACTCAACTCTACATTGAATTTATTCTTCTAGAAATGAGAATAGCTGCTACAAATTCCTAGCAACAAAGGGGCCTTGAACCTGTGCTACATTTTTTGGAGACATGGGAGAAGTCACTACCACCTTAAGTACTTCAAAACATTTTGGATCATATAGTGATGCCAAAATTAACACTACTAGTATATACATGGGATCCTCATAGGGAGAGCATCCAATACATGCATGATTACATCCTTGACTTCCATTGTTGGGCCATTATATGGGGCCTTTATATCCAACCATTCATTATAACTTGTGGAATGTGCTTCATTCATGGAATTCACGTGATGCATCAGCCTATATAATGTTATCACCTTGGAAAATTGTATTTGATCCTACTATCTCAGAACAATTAACTATTCATTTTATTGTAACTAATTTGATGACAGTTCTACAAGAATTTGTAATCAACCTAAATAATCAATAAGTGGACCACTTTAATGGGGTTATCGAATGGGCATTTATTATTCCTATTGATCATATGGTTTCAATGTTGGAGGCAAAAAATTTTCCAAACTGGTAGCAAATTTTGTAAAACAACAAGTGCTTGCACAATCTGGAGACAAATGGGTGATTGCATCATTGGAGTAGCTAGTTTAGATGCACCATAATGAAAATGGAGGAAATCAATGACAAACCAAACATATAATAAGATAAAACTTGAAAATTTGAAAGTTGAAATGAAAGTTATCAAGGATCAAACACCTATGCTAGAGTTACAATACAATCTAAAGTTGATTTTAGATATTTTAGAGGTAGGTATTTAGAAGTTTGATCAGAATTTAAGGAATGAGAGAGGGTTCGAGGCAATATATCCAAGAAACTATTGTGGTAGGTACTTTGACATTAGAGTCACTTGCAATTTTCTTTAAGAATTTATAGTCCAAATATCAGGAGGACAAAAAGTTATGCAATTTGTCATGTATTGCATCTACATTTAGAGGAATAACAAATTGTTTCTTGTCTTTGTCTCATTATTGGATACAAACTATGCTTGAAATAATGAATTTTAATCATTTATCATTAATGGACAGATATAATGCTTGCACATATATTGTGTGCAAAAATAATACTAAAAGATCTATATTTAGATCTATAGATGATTTCTAGGAGAAATCTAACATATGTGAAAGTCAGACCCATAATGAGACCATAAAACAAAACCTACAAGATAATTTACAACATACATATCAAATCATAAAATGAAATCTCTATCTACTTCACCATGTACCAAAAGATTTATAATTTACATATGAACCATTTCAACTTGTATGAAACTCATTTCCATTGTTAGATCATTAGGAACTTCTAATCCTTTCATAACCCACACACATATGTATGAATTAAAGTTGCAATTAAGAAAGTCATCTACATTAGTAGATCATAAACATGAAATATCTTTACAACCCACACTACCAAAAGCTCTATTGAATCTACAAATGAAAAACAATGTACTTACCAATAAAAAATTAGTTCCATACTTAGACAGTAAATAGATTTCAGTTTATAACCCACAACACCAAATGATAATCCTTTTGAATCCCATTTTGTAAATATATAACCATACCCATAGGATTTACCACCTATTACAAAATGTAATGGATTCTTATAATAAAATTAATAAAGAAATGAATGATAAAAATAAAAATGTAAATGATGTTTTAATAATGGAAGTCAGCTTGAGGAACCTATGTAGGCTCTTGGTAAACATGTCATTAAAAAATTTCATGACCATTTTTGCTTCTACATGTTTTTCATAAAGGCTTCACACACCTAGTGCTGAAAAATATCTACTTAATAATGTTTTATTATTTGGATTCTTGATCATTTTTTCTATTATGCCAAGATCTCTCTGTGTACACACACACACACACACACACACACACACACAGATGCGTGTGTGTGTGTGTGTGTGTGTGTGTGTGTGTGTGTGTGTGTGTGTGTGTGTGTGCGTGCGTGTGTGTGTCTATAGATGTACATACATACATACATACATACATATATATATATATATATACATACATCCATATACATAAATAATAGTTATATATATATATATATATATATATATATATATATATATATTTTCTTTGCCATTTCTTATAAGTGTGTTTCAAGGTTATGAACCACTTCAACATCCTTTGCATGGTTTAGAGATAATGTCATTGTGGAAAAGGCTTTTGTAATGGAATGAGCCTGGTGAGTTAACATTGAATGTTTTAAAATAGTTAAGTGCTACCTAACTATGTCTAAGGCATCTTCACACTAGAGGCATGGTCTTCCTACCAAGTTGCCTACATACCCATATCGATGAGATCAAGACCATTGAACTACTCACTCTAATGAATATGTAGTTTTGGTTTCTAATTGTTTTTTTGCAGCTATATCCTATAACCAGTAGTGAGCTTCATTCATCTAACATAGTTATTCAACATCATACACCCACTTGAGTGAATCAGGAAGGTTTCTATAATTACAATACTATAATATCCTAGTGCAACCTTTGTGTTGTAGTTTACATTTAATATAAGGTTAACCTATATACGTCCTAATTCATTCCTTATATAGTTATAGTTATGTTTATATACATGCATACATACATATACATATACACATGTATATATGTACATACATACATACATACATACATACATATACAACAATCACAAGGGCACAATAACAAGATGGAGAGATCAAAAGGGCATGACAATGAAATGTGCCAATCACAAGAGCATGACAATGAAACCCTAGATCTCTATTGATGTCCACAATCCACATGATCTCTCTCTCTATATATATCCATGCATACACACATAGACACACATATTTGTGTGTGTGTGTGCGCGCGCGCGCGTGTGTGTGTGTGTACATACATACATACATATATACATACATATATATACATACATATATATACATACATACATATATATACACATACATACATCTACATATGTAATTTTATCAACTTGAAACATTATATTTGATCTTACTAGTTGGGAACAACTGATTGATCATTTTATTGTACTCAATCTGATGAAAATTCTATAGGAATTTGTAATCACCCCAACTAATCAGAAACTAGACCATTTTACCTAGGTTATGGGTTATTTCTTTCTAAAAATATCTACTATGATATGTTTTTCTAAAATTTCTTGCAAACTCTGCCCATTTTTCCTCATTTGTGTTATTTTTGTGAAAGTTCTTGAACTAAGTCACTTAGCATGGGTTAAGTGAGTTTTATTGTTTAATTATTTGGATTATGGAATATGATTGTAGCTAGATAAAAAAATTTGTTGCTACTAATATGTAATAACACCTTAAAAAAGATCTCTTTGTATATATAAAGACTACAAGCTGTGCAATTTTTCATGCATTGCATCTGTATTTTCTTTGTCATTGGATATAAGAGTGTTTCAAGGTTGGTAATGTGCTTCATGTGTGACATTCAAGTGATGCATCTGTGTATGCAATTTTATCATTTGGAAAACTATATTTAATCCTACTAGCTAGGAACAATTGATTGTTCATTTTATCATACCTAATTTGAGGATAGTTCTACAATAATTTATAGTCAACCCATCTAGTTGTTGGAATACTTTAGAATTACTTAGAGGTGGGGGGGGAGTGTGGTGAATCAGTTATCCAAGGTCTAGATGTAATTTATTATCATGCATGCATCCATAAGATTACATAATCACTTAAAAATTTGTAAGTTACTATCAAACAAACTTACAAAAATGTATACATGAAACATAACAGATTCAAAAACATATTTGACACAATGATTTATGTGAAAACCCAATTTATGAAAAACCACCAGTAACATGCTTCTCTTTTTTTCTCTTCTAAAGTGATGCCTTGTGAAAGGCCAACCCTATTAAAGGTTATAATACACACTATTAAATGTGACCATATTAAAGGATTTCAATCACCCTATTAGGAGTGAGCTTTGTTAGAGGACTTTAGACCATTAACTTGGAATGTCACCTAGTTAAAGGATTTACAAATGGCTGTTAGGTCATCCTTAATCCAAAGTATTTATCCTAGAATGATACAATTATTAGAGAGTAACTATAAGGTTTGATCTAATAAAAATATACAACTCCATTTGTAGATTACATATCTCTATTTCACTCCTCCTTTCTACTTGGCCTTCACACATTTTAGCTCTGATAGCTTGTTCAGCCTTCATGCATTCATACCCTTAAGCATTCTTGGTTAACAAGCCAATACACATTCTTCTCTTAGGTTACTTGATGAAGCAATGCCCTTGACTTCCTTTCTTCTTTAGGTTCTCACACATAACAACCCTTGCTTTAGACTAGCCATCCTTATAAATAGGAAATTAAGATCTTTTGTCATTCATTCTTCATTGTGCAATTTATGATTAGTATAAATTTCTCCTTTAATCCTTTATGGATTCAAATCAAAATGGTTTACCTTGAATTTTGTGCCACCAGATCATCAATCTTATCTTCCACCTAATTCACACAATTCATGAAAACAAACATGTTTGATCAGATTCATCAAATTCACGATCTTTCAAATAATCTAGCCACTTGGCATTAACTTTCTTTTGATACTCAACACATGTTGCATTGATCAACATCCTCTATAGAATCACTACGCAGAAACTAAAGTTTACATGTGCTCAACATCAACTAAACTTTACTTGGCATCCACTATTTTTTTGGGCATAGACTAGAATAGACTTTTACTCTAGTGTCTTCCCCTAGTTTGCATTTTGTTATTATTGCCAAACTCTTTTATGCCAACTTTATGCTTGATGAGTAGTAACTTTATTTTGAGATTATCAGATATTGTTTGATACTCAGTTGATATTATGATGAGATTACTTGGTACTCTATACTTCATGTATACATAATGATTATTACAGTGATTTGAATTATTGATGATCATAAGTTAGATGGATTAGCATACATGTATTCTTATGGATACTTACCCCATACTACATGTGTACACAGTGTATGTATATTTTTTTTATGTATGACATTTTTGATGTGGTTAACGAAGAGAGTCATAGTCACCTACTAGTCAGGATCTACATGATGCACCACTTCAGGTAGTATTTCCTCTTTAGCTTAGTATATATGTGTTTGCACATGAGTGAATTTTATGTAGATTGCAAGTATCAGGTATTGACTTCCCTAAATTATTAGGATGAGCATACCCTATTTCATTATCTCAATGGTAATAGATGGGAGATAAATTCTTATGTCCAAATCCTAATCTTTAAACCCATTTTTCCTAGAAAATTAGGAGAAATATCTGAGTTGATTACCTTCTAAATGCATTGTAGGACATAAATTCATGATTATAACCCTTTAGTTTGATCTTGTATGTGTTTCTCTATAATTGGTTTCTGTATTTTGTCCAATAATTCTTGGTGAATTTTCTAGTAATTAAGTCAAATTAAATGATTAGATTAATGATTTAATTTAATGGAAAATTATTATAATATTATAATATTTAATTATACTTCATTAATTTAGAGAATTAGTTAAATAACAAGAATTAAATTTAAAGATAAAAGTTATAAGTTTAATTTAAGAACATTATAATAATTATTTAATTTAATAACAATGTATTCAAGAATTAATTTTTAAATAAGTGCTAAATAATATTATTATTTAAATTAATAAATATTTTATCAATTAACATTTTGAAAATAAATTAAAAAGTTAAAAAGATATTAATTTATTAAAAGTTCTATAATTGCATAAAGTGTTTATGAGATTAAAATTTAATAAATTAATTGCAAAGAGAAGTCAAGTGGAATTAAATAAAGATAATTTATATTTCAATAAACATGCATGAAAAAGATAAAGAAAAGATAATAAAGACTTAAAGTTTGGTGAGCAAGGAGTCCTCTTGGGTGATGACACAATTAGTGCCTCGAATTTAGGAGAGAACTCCTTATCGCCAATTGAGGGTTTAGTTTCGAGGGATTGTGAATTTCAAAGAAGGAAATTTTAAAGAGAGAAGGTTTTGGGAGGAGGAATTTCTCTCACAAATCTTTTTTAGCATAGCAATTTAGCATCAGACTCCAGGTAGATTTTTGTGATTAATTTGCACAATTAATTATTCTATTTCTTTTCTTGTCTTCTTCATAAATGTGGGTTGTAAATTTGAATTTATTTGTGATGAATCCTTGAATATTTCAATATTTTAAATTACTAATATGCATGTCAATATCTTTTGTATACGTGAAGATTTAAAATATAGTAAAAACCATCGTTTTGCAGATTTGGAGTCACAATTTTATTTGGTAAGGGTTTGAAATGATATGGAAATTTTATATTGAAAAGTTGAATGGTTTGCTGAATTTTCCCTATTAGAGTTTTGGGCAAAATTCTATTAAAAAAAAGTATATTAAGCAAAATTGTGTTATGGGAATTTTTTTTAAAAAGCAAATCTTATATGAAAATTTATAAAAATTTAAATTTTAAAAAAATTATATATATATATATATATAGGTTTTGCGACAGTGGCAGTATTATGTACTATCATGCCTGTAGGCCACTATGATAGTCGTAGAGTGGTCCCACGCATTTATAAAATAAGCCTTGCTTTAAATAATGTTCCTTTTAATATAAATTTTATAATTAATGGTAGTTTAATTTTTTTAAATTTAATTGGTAAAAATTAATAATATTTAAAATTTTAATTATTATTTATGTAATAATTTTATTAATAAATTTCATTAATACTTATTATTTTAATAAATAGTAAATTAAAGATTAATATGATTATCTTTATATAATTAATGATTAATTTAATTAAATGTAATTTAATAAAGTTAAATTAATAATGGAATTTTTTCTATAAAGTTTTAAAATTTATTTAATTATTATTAATAATTTTGATTTTTAATGGAATAAAAAAACTATATTATTAAAAAATTGATAATTATTATTTTAATGATTTAATACATAGCTACCCTTAAAGTATTTTTCAAAAATTGACTTAAAATCAAATAGCGGTAATTTTGTATTTTATTCGAATATAATAATGGGTTATATTGTAAGGGTAAGCTATGAATCTCATCTACATGAAACATATGTTGAACTAGAAACTGAAACCTTATTTTTAACTCAACAATATGTTTTCAAAATCAAAACCAAACTATGAAACCTACATTATGTTTTCTATATGTTGTTTATGTTTTGGGTTTGGGTTTACTAGAGTGTTGACCAGTTTTAGGATGTCAACCAGAGGCTTGGGAGTTTTGCGATTGTGGTATTATATTGAACCTACTTGACTTAACCATTTTGAGTCTTTGATCAATATATTTGTAATACTTTCCCATTGCTTGTAGAGAACTAATAGGTTATTGTGATTTATCTTTTGATACTTTCTAGTCACTTGTAGAGGATTGAGGTGATATTATATGATTCTTGATTTTTGATTTCATGAGCTTAGGGTAGGTTATCTATATGTAATGTCAGGATGTGGCTTGTAATGAAGGTTGGGACCCTAAGAGGTTGTTAGGATAACCCATTATAAGTTGTTTAATAAGTGAAAATACTACACTAAATGATAGTCAAATGAACCTAATAAGAGTCCTTGTATGTTCTCATCCATGCCTCAAGTGCTAGTATAGAATAGGATGGGAGTAGAGAGAATGCTTGGTTGCAGCCATGTATCGTTAGTATGCCTTATCCGTACAAGAGGATAATAGTGCCGCATATGGTCACTAGTGGGATGGGGTCCTGAGAGACTACCAAGGTAACTCTATTGTTGATTCATGCAATGACACTTGCCCACTTACATAATAGGTTTCTTATGTGTCTATGTTGCCTCTAGGTTTAGATGTCAATTTATGTTGGAACCTCTGAGTTAGATTACTTTTAGGGTTTCCTGGACATAGAGAGTACTTTTGATATTTGGATTGATATCCTGGTTGGGATTTGAGACTATCTCCTTAGCACTGTGGGAGTGGGCCTTTTTGGGTTACCACACTATCGAGTGGTAGTGTTTTTTACTCTTACCATTGAGATCTATCAATTGACATCATAGTTGTAGTTCCTTTTCTACATTTCCTTTCATTTTATTCTTTCCTATTATGATGGATGGTTATATCTTAATGGTGGATAGTTTTACTTATTGTATTGTACTTTGTTTCATGGATCTAAAAAGGACTATGTAATCTATTTTTATAAATGTATATTCTTTTAGCCTTTCATATCCTATGATATATACAATTGATGATTGGGCATCCTCAATTTTATTGCCATGTGGCATTCAGAACAAATGTATATTATTTAAATGGGCATTGGATTTCTAATTATTATTTCATGTTGATATGGTAATTGTTAGAATTAATATTAATTAAATTTAAATGTGATTTAACATTTTTAGATCCTTAAGTAATGTAATCTGTTAGATTTGATTAATTATGATTGTATGTTATTTCTTCTGCTACTTTATATTTGATTTGTATGTTATTCTTTCTTTAAAAAAAAATTGTTTGGCAAACCTAGTAAAAGTTTACATTAATTCTTTTGGATCCCTTGGCGGTGCATTACATTTAGTATTAGAGCTTGAGTTCTACATTGGGAGCTCTAGGCATATTAGAATGCCACTAGTTGTTAACTAGTTGAGCTAAAATAAAATTTAAACTATTATGTACATCTATTTCAAACTGAAACTTGAACTAGTTGTACTGAAATATAAATTAAAATTTTAGTTGTATATTTCCAAATTTGAACATTTAGAGTTCAAAACTGAATTATAATTATACCTAAAATTAGGCAAAACTAAAAATTGAGCTTACTATTTTAAAAACATGTGTCTTTTATAAATGCCTTATAGTACTAGGATTTATGGTTATTATAGCATCTTGTATCTTGCATGTTATTGTAGGATGGTATATGGTATGAGATCTTCTATTAGAGGCTATAGCCTTGACTGTTGGAGAGGTCATGGATGAGATAGAGACATCAATATACATGAGTCTATCCATGAAGGCCTTAATTAGGAAGAGGGTAGGGAAGAGCATGTTAGTGAGAATTAGGAAGAGAACCATAGAGTGTAGTAGACCAACTCAAAGGAAGTTGAGATGAGGAAAATGATGAAGATCATCATTCATCACCTACTTCCTCTTCAGGGTGTTGGTCAAGATGGGACACACCAAGCAGGATATGAGCATAAACCTAGGTCTAGGAGCCCTCACAGGGCTCAACAGAGATCAAATGTATTGGCTCAGACAAATGGCCTTTGAAGGTCCAAAGTCAAACACTTTAATGGGTTGGGTTCAAGTTATGTAGCCAAGCATTGACTTATTGCTCTTGACATGGTTTTTTGTCTAATTAAGACTTTGACACTAATTTCAAAGAAAAGTTTTCTATTACCAACTTGGAACTCTTTGGAGTCACTTGGTGGACTATTGAAGAGAAGAAACTAGGTATAGACATGAAAAAGGTCACATAGGAGTTATTTCTCAAAAAATTATGTGAGAGATTCCTACCACAAGAATGGCACCGACATAGGGTAGATGAATTCCACAAACTAAGACTATTCACTATGACCATAGTAGCAAATGAGCACAAGTTTTATGAACTCATACCTTTTTTGGGAATTAGTAATAATCCAACATAGTTGGCACAATATTTCATCAGAGGCTTGAACAACCATCTAGTTGGGGGTGTTAAGGTATTTTAACCCAAAACTGTCAAACATGTAGTACATCAAGCCATTCTTATAGAGCAGAGTGTTAGCCTAGGTCATAGGGGTATTTTGGGAGTACCTATAATATCAGGATCTAAGGGAAACCACAAATTAGGTGGTGGTAGGAAACCACCTTTTGAGGGTAATCAGTAGTAGTGAGGATCTTATCCTCCAACTCAGAGTGGTGATGGTCGTTCTATCTCTAAGAACTATCACAATGTGCAATGCAATAAGGGCAACTGGTATGACCAGCCATCTCAGTGTATTCATTCTTATCCTAGTGGTGTTAGTGTTCAATAGTCTAGTGCACCTAGAGTGTAGAGGAGTTTTGATAGAGAGTGTTTCTCATGTGGATAATGTGGACACAAGTTGTCCCATTGCCCTCAAGGAAAATCACAATTCTTAGATCAAAGACCTTCATCTTCAGAACCTATAGTTGGAGATATGGGTAGGTTCAAGAGAGTGTTCTCAGTGGGGTCATATCCTCCTATAGGGGTAAAGTGTCCAATGGGACCCACATAGCGAGTACTTTAGTTTTACCAGTCTTGTAGGCTTCTAGGAGTAAGCCTAGGTTTAGTGGGGTGGAAATAGTTCCGGCCCCTAGTTTGCATTTTGTTATTATTGCCAAACTCTTTTAGGATAGTTTTATGCTTGATGAGTAGTAGCATTATTTTGATATTATCATATATTGTTTCATATTCAGTTTATTTTATGATGAGATTACTTGGTACTCTATACTTCATGTATGCATAATGATTATTACAATCATTTAAATTATTGATGATGATTAGTTAGATGGATTATCATATGTGTTTTCTTATGGATAATTACCCCATACTGCATGTGTATGGTGTGCATGTATATTTTCTTTATAGATGACATTTTTGATGTGGTTAAGGAAGGGAGTCGTAGTCACTTGCTAGTCAAGATCTACATGATGCACCACTTCTTGCCATTGCCTATTTAGCTTACTATATTTATGTTTGTCCATGTATAGATATTATGCAAATTGTAGGTAACATGTATTGACTTCCCTGAATTGTCAAGATGAGCGTTCCCTATCACATTATCTCAATGATAAGAGAAGGGAAATAAATTCTTAAGTCCAAATCTTAACCTTTAAACCCATTTGTCCTAGAATACTAGGACAAGTATCTAAGTTGATTACCTTCCAAATGCGTTGCATGACATAAATTTGTGATTATAACGGTTTAGTTTGATCTTGTATGTGTTTTTCTATAATGAGTTTTCATATTTTGTCCAATAAGTCTATGGTGAATTTTCTATTAATTAACTCAAATTAAATGATGAAATTAATGATTTAATTTAATGGAAAATTATTATGAAACTTAAATATTTAATTATATTTAACTAATTTAGAGAATTAATTAAATAAAAAGAATTAAATTTAATGATAAAAGTTATAAGTTTAATTTAGAAAGTGATAATATATATTTAATTTAATAATAATGTATTTAAGAGTTCACTTTTCAATAAATTCTAAATACAATTATTGTTCAATTTAATAAATATTTTATCAATTAACGCTTCAAAAATAAGTTAATAAGTGAAAAAGATATCTATTTATTAAAAGTTTTATAATTGCATAAAGTGTGTATGAGATTAAAATTTAATAAATTAATTAAAAGGAGAAGTCGAGTGCGATTAAATAAAGATATTTTATTTTTAAATAAATGGACATGAAAAATATAAAGAAAAAATAATAAAGAGTTAAAGTCTAGTGAGCAACAAGTCCTCTCATGTCATCGCACAATTAGTGCCCCAAATTTAGGAGAGAACTCCTTATCACCAATTGAGGGTGCATTTTTGAGGGACCGTAAATTTTGGAGAAGGAAATTTTGAAGAGAGAAGGTTTTGACAGGAGAAATTTCTCTCACAAATCTTTTTCGATGTAGTGATTTAGCATCAAAACCCAGATACATTCTTGTGATTAATTCACATAGTTAATTATGCTATTTCTTTTCATGTCTTCTTCTTGACTGTGGATTGTAAATCTATATTTCTCTATGATGAATCCTTGAATATTTCAATATTGTAAATTATTGATATGCATGTCAATATCTTTTGTATACATGGAGATTTAAAATATAGTAGAAACTCTCATTCTATAGATTTGGAGTCACAATTTTATTTGAGAAGGGTCTGAAATTATATGGAAATTTTATATTAAAAAGTGAAATGGTTCACTGAATTTTACCTATTAGAGTTTTGCTAAAAATTCTAGTAAAAAAAAATATTAAAAAAATTGTGTTTTGGGAAATTTGTTTAAAAGAAAATCTTATATGAAAATTTATTGAAAAAAGAAAAAGAAAAAAAATGTGTGTGTGTGTGTGTGTGTGTGTGGGTAGGCCACCAAACCCCCAGCTCCCATTCCTTACCTTTAAAGCGACTTACTATCACTGACGCAAGGATTGCAAGAATGGCAGTACTATGTAATGCCATGGCCGAAGGCCCCTACAGTAGTTATAGAGTAGCCACGAGCCTTTATAAAATACACCTTGCTTTAAATAAATAATGTTTTTTTATATATATTTTATAATTTATTTTATTTTATGTTTTTTAAAAATTGATTATTAAAAATTAATAATATTTAAAATTTTAATTATTATTGATTTTATAATTTTATTAATAAATTTCATTAATACTTATTATTTTAATAAATAATAGATGAAAGATTAATAAGATTATTTTATATGATTATTGGTTGATTTAATTAAATATAATCTAATTAAGTTTAATTAATAATGGAAGTTGTTTAATAAAGTTATAAAATTTATTTAATTATTATTAATAATTATGATTTTTAATGGAATCAAAAATTGTTTTATTTAAAATTCATAATTATTACTTAATTAATTTAATAAATAATTACCCTTAGAGTATTTTTAGAAAATTGACTTAAAATCAAATATGGGTAATTCTGTATTTTATTCGAATATAAGAATGGGTTAAATTGTAAGGGTAAATTGTGAATCTCATCTACTTGAAACATACATTAAACTAGAAATTGAAACCTTACTTTTAACTCAACAATATATTTTCGAAATCAAACCAAACTATGAAACGTGCACTATGTTATCTATATGTTGTCTATGTTTTGAGTTTGGGTTGACTAGAGTGTTGACCAATTTTAGGATGTCTACCAGAGGCTTGAGAGAGCTCTACGATAGAGGTATTATGTTGAACTGATCTTGATCTTTTAATCTCAACCATGGTAATGTTTTGGTATGCTTTCTAATTATTTTTTTTATATTGTTGGTTATTATTTGTAGTGTTATCATGGGATAACAAGATGAAAGTCATGACCTACTTGTCTTAACCATTTTGAGTCTTCGATAAATATTTTTGGGATACTTTCAATTTTCTTGTAGAGAACTGATGAGTTGTTGCGATTTATCTTTTCATGCTTTCTAGTCACTTGTCTAAGACTAAGTTTCTATTATATGATTCTTGATTTTTTATTTCATGAGTTTAGGGTAGGTTATCTATATGTAATGTTGAGAAGTGGCTTGCAATGCAGGGCAAGGCTCTAAGTGGCTTCTAGGGTAAACCATTGTAAGTTGTTTAATAAGTGAGAAAACTACACTAAATGAGAGTAAAATGAACCTAATAAGAGTCTTTGTATGTTCTCATCCATGCCTTGAGTGCTAGTATAGACTTTGATGGCTGTAGAGAGAATGCTTGGTTGTAACCATGCATCGTTAGTATGCCTTGTTAGTATGAGAAGATATTAGAGTCACATAGGGTCACTAATGGGCTAGGGTCCTAAGAGACTGCAAAGGGGAATTCTAGCATTGATTCATGTGATGGCACTTGCCCACTTATATAGTAGATTTCCTACATGTCTATGTTTCCTTTGGGTCTAGATGTCAATTTATATTGGAAACTTTGAGTTAGATTATGTTTAGGGTTTCCTAGACCTAGAGAGCATTTTTGATATATTGATCAATATCCTATTTTGGACTTGAGACTATCTCCTTAGTGCAATGGGAGTGGGCCATTCTAGGTTACCACATCATTTCATGGTAGTTATTTCTAGTCTTACCATTGTGATCTATCTATAGATGTCATAGCTAAAGTTTCTTGTTTGCATTTCCTTTCATTATATTCTTGCCTATTATTGTGAGGCCTCGCCCTGACCCATCCTAGCATCGATGATACATTATTATCTTGATACTCATGACTCGATATGTTAGAATATTATTTGATGTACTGAACATTATTATGTTATTTATGATGTGTGATGCTTTACTTTTAGATATTTGTTTTCATCATTTAATGATTTATGAACATGTATGAGGATGAAGTGAATGAATGCAAAATTAACCCTTTGAATTTTTTTTCCAATTTTAATGAATAGAATAAGATGAATAATTGAATTGTAGAAAAATGGATGTTTTAAATTACATGAATTTCTTCATGCGTAGTTATGTGTGTGTGTGTGTGTGTGTGTGTGTGTGTGTGTGTGTGTGTGTGTGTGTGTGTGTGTGTGTGTGTGTGTGTGTGTGTGTGTGTGTGTGTGTGTGTGTGAGTGTTGCTTGAAATACTGATGTGTGCAATGAGTGTGTAAGAAGTTTAGTTGGGAAATCTAATGGAAAGACAGAGTTGAAACCTTTGTTGATTTGTGCTATCTTTGCATTGTCTATCTTTAAAAGATTGTTATTTGGTTTTATTATTCTCTTAGGTTTTATTTGTTTCTATTAAGCCCTTAAGGCTTAAAAACATTAAGTTTAAGCACCCTAGGGGTAAGGGTATGGGTGGGGAGTACTTTCCACCCCTTTAGCCTCTTTGGTTGACAAAAATCCTACTTTTGGTTGATTGCAAAAATGGGTTATCTCCTCATGAGTTGGTGACTCAAACTCCACCTTGAGTTTACTTTAAGTCTAGTCGAGTTAAGGATCATACTTAGAGGCATTTTGGAGCAGTTTTAAGGTTGTTACCCAATCTCTAGTTTTGGAGAAAGTTTGAAGATTGAAGGAAGAAAAGGGAAAAGCTCTTCTCAAACCACCATTTTTCAATAAATCTTTTGTGAAGGTAGGAGTTCTTCATTCCTTGAAATTGTTTCTTCATGTGTTCATGCTGGAATCTTGCTTGAATCATGCATAAGGCATTGTGTTGTCTTTGTATTGCTTTGCTTGTGTGTTGGGGTTGATTGGGAGGGATATTAACTTGTTTTTCTTTTGATGTCATTCTCATGCTTTCTTTGATGATTTGTGTTTCGAGGGGATTTCATGAGGATTTTTTTAGCATCACTCACCCTTGGATAGGGAAGAAGTGGCCATGTTTTGGGGAAGGGCCTTAGTTGGACCTCAATGGTGTAGAGTTTCCTCTCATGGTGAGAGGAGGGAAAGATGGTAGGGTGTATGGGCCCCTACTTGTCATCACATACCTTATTTTTTATTGATAATTCTTGAATATGGAAAGGAATGAAAATGCTTGTGGAAATAGCCTCGAAATGGCCATGTAAAAGAATGGAAGTTCTTGAAGTTTTAGCCCCGAAAGGGCTATGTTATGGTATGGTGATTGACATCTACTATTGAGAAAATCTACCTCCCCCCCTATTTTGGCTCATTGTTGAACCGATTGTGCAAAACCGGGTTGGCAATGCATGCTTGAATTGTTCATCTTATTGTGTTGTTTTACCTCCATGTTGGTTCTTATCTCTCCCATGGTTCCCTTGATGCATTGAAAACATTGGAAAACTTCTCTTGTGAAAGCTCTTGAAGAAAATTCAATTGAATTGTAATACTTGTAAGAATGTATTTTAAAATTTGATGTATTTAGCAAAGACATCGAGTTTTCTTACTAGTTCTTTCCCAATGGAGCCTTGAAGCTGGATGAATAATAGAGAAAGAAAAAGATTATGAAAATCTCCTTGTATTGCTCTTATGTGATTTCAGATTTTGCATATGTATGTGAGAAATTGGAGTGATAGATAATGTCCTTGATTTATGAATTTTTGAGTTTTCAATTATGTCGATAAAAGACAATTTGATATGTGAAGTTTCCAATTTAATGTTTAAGTATTAAGAGGAAATAAAAATCATACGTTGTGATCACAAAGTTATCTCTCTCCTTGTTAAAATTTATAATTGACAAAGTCAAGTTTGATTAAGGATTATGCATCATCTTGAATCCTAAATAAATGGAACATACACCTTGTTATATGATGTTTGATAAAACATTAATTATAGGAGGAAAGAAAGGAATAACCCTATTATCATCCATCGATTAGTATACTTGTTCAAAGGAACCTATGTTGACACTAGGAAATGAATATCACTCCTTGTATAAAATATAAAGCAAAGAAAAAAAAGAAAAAAATGCCAAGACTTAGACAAAATTGGCTTAAAAAAAAAAAAAAGTGCACCTCCAAGAGTTAAAAACCTCTCTGGAAATTGTATAGGGAAAATTTTAATTCCACACCCCCCCCCTCAAAGTCATAGAGAATATTCTCTAAATTATTCTTTTGTAATGCAATCAAAAATCAATGTCAAATCTTTTTAAAAGTATTATAAATAAAATTCATTTAAAATTAAAATATTTAATTGGACATCTTGTTGACATATCTCAACAATAAAACTTTAGCATTAAACTCCATGTTGGATTGTAAGGGGCTAGGTACTTGCCTAGGACCCCTATCTAGCTATTTCAAAATTAATAAATCAAAATTTTATTTAAACCTCACCCAGTTTATCTTTCCCTCATCTCTTACCCCTTTTTTCTTTTCCCCTTTCCATTTAAGGGCTAGGCGTGGGCAACCCCATCCACCTACCATATCGAGTACTTATGTCAAGTCAATTTTTGGAGTAAAGGAGATTGGTGTTGATTTTTTTTTTTAAATATATATTATAAACTTTTCATCCTAACTATCCAGTCCCTTTCCCCAAGCACTGACCCTTCCCAACCCTCACACATGCGATGGTATGAGGGCAGGCCTATGCTAACAGGCTTATGTCAGTGAATAGGCTCCATTGGGCAGCGCACCATATTGAGGGGGAGCAAGCTCACTTGTCATGAGATATGGGAGGGCGGGTAGGGCTTAGGCTAGGGGTAATTTTAGACTAGTTTGTGTAGGTTAGCTTAGGGTGATGAGTAGTTGTAGTCTAGGTTAGTTATAGGGGTAGTTTAGTATTATTCTTTTTGTTGTTTGTAGTGTATTAGTTTTTAAGTAAGTTTAAGAAATAGATTGCAATTAGATTAGTAAGTAGATGTAATAAAGTTTCTTTTGAAATTTAGTTTGGTGTTATATGTTGCATTAGTATAGTATTTTAGTATGCAATCTAGGTAGGTATTTGATTTGTAGTTCAATATTAATTATTTATTTTGTTAGTTTAGGGTATATTATTTTATGCATATTTATACTTGAATTGTTAGTTACGCTTTAACTCTGATGTTCTTAATGAAGTTAGTATAGAATGGTATTTTAATTGTTAGGTTATTATTAGTTCTAATTTAAAAGTTTGAGTTGAATTGAATGTATATTAATTAAAATAGATTTGATGCTTTATTATCTAATTTATACTATTTTGAGATAAATTATATTAATCTTAATATTTACATTTTAATATTGGACTTAAATTTATAATAGTTTTGAATAAAGCTTAGTTTAACTTATAGATTTATTTGAATTAAACCTAGTCTCAATTTCAATTGTAAATGATAAGTTAATGAGTTAGTTTAGGTTTTGATTAAAGTTATACATGTAGTTAGCTTGGTTGAATAGTAAAATTTTATTTGATCTTCTAGAGTTTCGGATTTCCTTATATGTTTAATGGTTTAGATTGTAATGTTGATCAAGTTATTAAGTTAATAAGAGGGACTAGCCAATTAGATCATCTCTAGGGTTAGTGGTATATTACTCATAATTAAATTGTATCATTATAACAAATTGATGGATTATGACTTTAGTTAAATAGACTAGTCATTTAATTTCATTAATGGATTTACTAAGAGACTTTAAGTTCACCTAAATAATCTCTTTTACAAAATGATCAAACTGAATCATAACCCTGTTATTTATCTATGGTGATCTTGCATTTAGCTTCATAGTACCTTTTTCTATCTAAATCTTAAATCCCTCTGACAATTAACTCCATTGTAGTTAAACATCTAACTTTGTCGACCATATTATCTTATTGAATCATAGTTCTAAAAAAAAAAATTTTAAAAAAAAAATTTGTGTGCATTTTTACTCTTATATTTTTGGGCATGACAATTATGATGGATGGTTATATCTTAATGATGGATGGCTCCACTTATTGTATTTTACTTTGTTTCATGGATCCAAAAAGGATTATGTAATCTATTTTTGTAAATGTATATTCTTTTAACATTTCATATCATGTGACATGTATAGTGGATGATTGAGCATTCTAAATTTTATTGCCAATTGGCATTCAGAATAAATGTATATTATTTAAATGGACATTAGATTTTTAATTCTTTCATGTGGATGTGGTAATTATTAGACTTAATATCAATTAAATTTAAATGTGATTCAATGTCTTGGGATCCTTAAGAAATGTAATCTATTATGTTTTCTTAATTATGATTGTATGTGATTGCTTCCGATACTTTATGTTTGATGTGTATGTTATTCTTTCTTTTTAAAAAAACTGTTTGGAAAACTTAGTAAAACTTTAGGTTATTTCTTTTGGATCCCTTGGTAGGGCATTACATTTACTTAGCTCTAACTCATTTTCTGCTCGGTTTGTACTGACTTTGTTCAGCACCTACTATCTACTCGATCAAGCTTGGCAGACAAACTTTATTTAACTTATTTTTCTAAACTTGCTTAGTTTAACCAACCTTTGTAACCTTAAGTAGATTATTATTACATCATGTTATCACTATCTTTGTTGATTCATGTTCTCCTTTACATAACATATATCAACCTTTCTTCTAGGTGTTGTTGTTAAATCTTTTGATCAAATTCTCTTCATCAATCAAATAAGTGATAGTACTTAAATATTTTAAGTAGTTGTCTTACTAGCAACTAGCAAATAGCAAGTTTGACATCAATAAAAAAACAATGATTGAAACATATTGATCATACTTGTATCAATTTTTTCTCAATAGTATCCTTCTTCAACAATCTCCCTCTTTAGCATTGGTGGAAAACCAATTGATCAACCAAACTAACTAGGTTAAAATAGTAAGACCAACAAATTATCAAAAATAAAATAATTCATTGTATTAAAATTTATCCCTCTATTAAGAACTTCCATCTTCTAAATAGGTTACAAAACTAGTTATGTCATCGTTATTACTCCCTCTTAATTATCTTCCTCTTAGGTGGATTTCATTTCCTGTATTTTCTATATCTCTCTTAGTTGTATATCTCTTCTTTAAAGATTAGTCTAACTTTTGTGTTTCTCTTGATCAATAACTATCTCCCTCTTTCTTATATTTCCCTTGATCAGTAGCTATCTCCCACTTTGATAATAATGCCAAAGACTTTACATCTTAATATGCAAATAAAAATTTCTTCAATTTCTTCCTTTGTCACCTTGCTTGTGACTGATTTATAGTTTCAACTCTTTGATTACTTTTGATAGCTCCCAAGTAAGATCCACTACAGAAATTTGTAACATATGAAAATCAACTTGTTTGATGCAGAACACTCCTTTTTGTTACTTAAATAGCCTTTGATAGGGGTATCACCCTTAATTTACGTATTAGATACTCATGAGCATCCTTAGTTGATGCTTTTGTGAAGATATCAAAAAAAATTTCTTTTGTGTTAACATATTCCATCTTCATCTCTTTATCTTGAACTAATTCTCTCAAGTAATGATACTTGATTGCAATGTGCTTAGTCTTTGTTTGTATCACAAGATTCTTTGATATGTTTATAGCACTTGTATTATCACAATAAAGTGTCACTAGTTCCCTGATCTCTTCCTCCTTACCTTTGAGTAGTTATTTGATCCATACAATGTTTATACAATCTACAATAATAGCAACATATTCAGCTTTAGCAATAGATTGTGAAGTGTAGTTTTGTTTCTTACTAGTCCATGTAAATAGCCTCCTGCCTAAGAAAAATGCTTCTCCACTAGTTCTCTTTCTGTCATCAATGTTTCCAACCTAATCAGCATTAGTATATTCTCTTAATTTAAATTTCTCATTTTTCTTATAGTATAGACTGTACTCATCTGTTCCTTACAAATATCTCATTATTCTCTTCACAACCATCAGATGATTCTCCCTAGGATTGGTAGAGAATCTTGCAATTATCCTTTAGATAATGAAATGCTAGGTTTTCTATGTACTACATATTGTAATTTTCCATTCATAGACATGTACAATCTTTGATTCACCTCAGCTAAATCATCATTCTTTGACAATTTGTGTCTTATCACCATTGGTGTACTTACTAGTTTGGAATCCTCCAATCCAAAAAAATTCAATACTTCATTGACATACTTTGATTGAATCATGTATATACCATATTTCATCTGATATACTTGCAAACCCACAAGGAACTTGATTTCTCCAAACATAAAATCTGAAATTCTTGCTTCATTTTACTTGCAAAATCCTTACATAAAGCATCTTGACCTCCAAATGTGATATCATTAAAAAAAAAGGATAACAAAATTTCTTTTTTCTTTTTTTCTCTTTATGTATAGATTGTTTTCATCAGTCCTTTCAAATTCAATCTTCACAACATACTTATGAAGTCTCTCATACCATGCTCTTAGTGCTTGTTTCAAACCATATAGAGTTTTGTGTAATCTACATACAATGTTCTTATTGTTAACATCAAAAAATCCTTGTAGCTTTTCTATGTAAAATTCTTCTTCTAACATGCCATTCAGTAATGCATATTTAACATCCATTTGATAAACTTTGAAAGCTTTGTATGTAGAATAAGCAAGTAGAATTCTTACTCCTTCCAATCTAGTAATAGGAGAAAAAGTCTCTCCATAGTTGATTCCTTCTTCTTATGCATATTCTTTACAAACTAATATTGCCTTGTTCCTTGTAACTTCACCATTTTTATCTAGCTTGCTTCTAAATACCCACTTGATGCCAATCACATTTTTTTCTTCTAGTCTAGGAACTAGAGTCCATGTCTTATTTTTTCTCTATTTGTTCAATCTCTTCTTCCATGGATTTACTCAAGTCCACATCTTATAAGGAAGCTCTCACTCATTTAGGTTCTTTCATTCTTAGTAAACATATATTATTTATTTATCTATTCCTTGTTATTGGTCTAGCATCTTTATCTCTAGTGATTTGTGTAGCAGGATGATGTCTCTTAACATATTTGGACAATCTTGGTTTTGCTCTAGTTTCTTCATTTGGTCTTTTAACTTTAGAATCATTATGTACATCTATGTTAGGTAGCTCAACATCTCTCTTATGTGCACCAATCTCAGAATTAGAATGTACTTCAACTTCATCCTGTATCTTGGCATTTCAGTGTAGCTCAATTCCTGAATGCAACTCAACATTCATAGTATGTCACTCAGAAGTCATTGAAACTTTCTATTGGTTTGTAGCTTGATTTGTAGCATCTTCTCCACCAAGCATACCTTCATAAAAGTATATAAATGATTTTTATTCTTCTGGTTCTTTGATAGGTTTAGCCTCATATACTTCTATATATTCATCAAAATTAACATTTTCACTTTCCACAACTTTGTTAGTGTTAGTATTTAAACACTTATAAGCTTTACTTCTTGTGAAATATCCTAGGAACTTACCTTCTTCACTTTTTGCATCTAGTTCACCATTCCTAAAGTCTTTGAGAATATATCATTTGCATTCAAATACCTCAAAATATTTTACATTGGTGACTATCCATACCATAGTTCAAAAGGTGTTGAATGAGTACCTTTCTTGACTTGTACATGGTTCAAGGTATAGATAACTGTACTTACATATTCTCTCAAGTATTCCAAAGCAACATTTGTCTCCATCATGAGTGTTCTAGCATAGTCCATTATAAATCTGTTCCTCCTTTTAGAAATTCCATTTTGTGTAGGAGTTCTAGGTGCATATGTCTATCTTTTGATTCCTCTATCAGTACAAAACATCTTGAACTCATTTGATGTAAATTCTTCTCCTCTATCAGATCTCAAACATTTTAAACTATTACCTATTTCCTTCTCAACTCTTGCTAAGTACCACTTAAACATTTGGAAAGCATAAAATTTCTATGTTAGAAACATAATTGTCATCATTCTAAAATAACAATCAACAATAAATATAATGTACTTATATCCTCTATATCTTTACACTTCAATTGGTCCACACAAGTCAGAATAAAAAATTGCTAGTATTTCATTAGACATACGAGTTTTACTCTTGAAACTTGACTTTTTCATTTTGCCTAACTGACATTGTTTGCACATTATATTATCAAGGTTCTTCAACTTAGGCAAACCTCTAAATTTTCTCATGTTACTGATACTAACCAAGTTATCAAAATTAACATGAAATAACCTTTTGTGCCATAGCCACACATACTCAAATTTTACAACTAGACAAGCAGTATCCTCTATGTCAAGGTAGAATAGATTGCTCCTAGTATGATCACCGTTTCCAATCAGTTTTCTATTTGTGTCATATATTTTAGCAATCTTGTTTTTAAATTCAACCTTACACCCTGAATTATTCAGTTGTGACACACTCAATGGATTATAGTTAAATCCTTCAATATAGTAAGAATTGTTGCATGAAATCTTTTCTGTGAGTTTTATAAAACCTTTTTTGTTTTATCAAACATGTCACACTATTACCAAATCTTACACTATTTCCATCATAACAATTCAAGGTAATGAACTTAATTTGGTCTCCACTCATGTGATGTGAACACCCATTGTCAATGATCCATACGTCATTCTTGTTCACGCAAGTCACAAGTCTAGTTGCCTTATCTTCATTAGATTTATCCTTCATTACAACATACAACACCTCATCATCATTTTCATTAAATTCATCTTTTGTTTTCTCTTCAGCAATGTAGCATGACTGTTTTCCGTTGTCTTTGTAGTTCTTGTTGTCTTCATCTATTCTACTTTTGTACTTTTCACCACCTCTATAGTTCTTCTTCTCAAGACATCTAGTGGCAATATGAGCATCCTCATGTTGTAATTGAAACAAATGATAGGTAATTTTCCTTTGAACTTGCCTTTACCTCTATGGAATCTTCTTCCCAATAGTGCTTCAAGGTTTTGTACATCCTCCTCTATAGCACTATCACAAGTAGTATCCTATATGTCAAGGTAGAATAGATTGCTCCTAGTATAATCACCGTTTCCAATCAGTTTTCTATTTGTGTCATATATTTTAGCAATCTTGTTTTTAAATTCAACCTTACACCCTGAATTATTCAGTTGTGACACACTCAATGGATTATAGTTAAATCCTTCAATATAGTAAGAATTGTTGCATGAAATCTTTTCTGTGAGTTTTATAAAACCTTTTTTCTTTTATCAAACATGTCACACTATTACCAAATCTTACACTATTTCCATCATAACAATTCAAGGTAATGAACTTAATTTGGTCTCCACTCATGTGATGTGAACACCCATTGTCAATGATCCATACGTCATTCTTGTTCACGCAAGTCACAAGTCTAGTTGCCTCATCTTCATTAGATTTATCCGTCATTACAACATACAACACCTCATCATCATTTTCATTAAATTCATCTTTTGTTTTCTCTTCAGCAATGTAGCATGACTATTTTCCGTTGTCTTTGTAGTTCTTGTTGTCTTCATCTCTTCTACTTTTGTACTTTTCACCACCTCTATAGTTCTTCTTCTCAAGACATCTAGTGGCAATATGAGCATCCTCATGTTGTAATTGAAACAAATGATAGGTAATTTTCCTTTGAACTTGCCTTTACCTTTATGGAATCTTCTTCCCAATAGTGCTTCAAGTTTTTGTACATCCTCCTCTGTAGCACTATCGCTAGACACATACTCTATCTTTATCTTCTTCTTCTTCTTCTCATTAGGTTCCTTGAATGACATCTTATCTTGGAAAGTAGATTCAATATATTTAGGTTGGTAGTTATAAATGTTAGATACCTCAAAAGCAGTGAGCCTACCTACCAGACTTTTAAGTGATAGATTATTCCCTAATATAGATCAAATTTCTTCAATTGCAAAAAATCTAATAGCATATGTCGCCAGTAGTGTTCTTAAAACATTTCTTAGTATAATATCATCATCTATTTTGCAAGTAGCACCTCTTATTGCATTAACAACTTCTTTTATCATTGTGACATATTGAGCAATATTTTTACATTCTTCCATTCTCATATCATCAACTTTACCTCTGAGACCATTACTGTGTCATCTATAGATGGTGTTTAAGGCATCCCACATTTTTTTGCACTATCAAGACCTTTGATATCATCAAATTTGGTATAGCTTAGGGAAAAGGAAATCTCCAACAATGCTAGATTGTGCATTATCTCCAAGTCCTCCAAGGTGTAGCTTCATCAAACTTTTCAATACAAGAAAGTTATCTCTATTAAGCTTGGGTACTTCTCTTTTTGACATCTTGATCTTTGTGCTTCTAGTACGTTCAAACTAGTCCTCTTAAGTAGATGGCTCTAATACTAATTGTTGGAATACTTTAGAATAACTTGGGGGGGTGGGGGTGAAGTAGTTATCCAAGGTCCAGATGTATAAATCAAACTTTTCACAGCTTAGTGAACCCAAAAAACATTTATTGTCATGTGTGCATCCATAAGATTATGCTATCACTTAAAATTTTGTAGGTTGCTATCAAATCAATTTGCAAAAATGTAATCATGAAACATAATAGATTCAACAACACATTTGACACAATAATTTATGTGAAAATCCAATTTGGGAAAAACCACAAGTAACATGCTACTCTTTTTCACTCTTTTGAAGTGATGCCCTGTAAAAGGCCAACCTTGTTAAAGGTTACAATACACATTGTTAAATGTGACCCTATTAAAAGATTTCAATCACCCTGTTAGGAGTAAGTCTTGTTAGAGGATTTTAGACCATTCACTTGGAATGTCACCCAATTAAAGGATTTACAAATGACATTTAGGTCAACCTTAATCCAAAGGATTTATGCTAGACTGATACAATTATTGAGAGTAATAGTAAGGCTTGATCTAGTAACAACTTACAACTCCATTTGTAGATTACAAGTATCTATTTTGGTCCTCCTCTCTACTTAGATTTCAAACATTTCAGATTTGATAGCTTTTTCATCCTTTAAGCATTCATACTCTTAAGCCTTCTTGCTTAACACACCAATGCAAAATCTTCTCTTAGGTCACTTAACAAAGAAATGTTGTTGACTTCTTATCTTCCTTAGGTTCTCCCACATGAAAATCCTTTCTTCTGACTAGTCATCCCTGTAAATGGGAAATTAAGATCTTTTGTCATTCATTCTCCATCGTTCAATTTAGCACTAGAAAAGATTAGGTAGGATTCAATGAATCTACCCCATATTTCTATCTCTTCTAGGGGCATCTCCTTCAATCCTCTACAAATTTTTCTCAAAATGGTTTACCTTGAATTTTGAAAAACCAGCTCATCAATCTTATCATCCACCTACTTCACACAATCCAAGAAAATAAACTTGTCAGCTCAAATTCATCAAATTTATGATCTTTCAAATAATGCAACCACTTGGTATCAACTTCCTTCGGATACTTGACACATACTTTATTGCTCAAAATCCTCTATAGAATCATTTAGCATGAATTAAATTTTATTGGTGCTTGACATCACCTAAAATTTACTCAACATCCATTATTTTACTTGGCATACACTAAAATAGACTTTTACTCAGCTCAAACTATTTTTCTCCTGAGCTTGCACTGACTTTGTTCGGTACCTACTATCCACTCGATCAAGCTTGGCAAACAAAATTTGTTCAACTTGTTTCTCTAAACTTGCTTAGTGTAACTAGACTATGTAACCTTAAGTAGATTACCAATACATCATGTTATTACTATCCTAGCTACTTCTTGTACACATTTAAATAGTATAACTCAACCTTTCCTCTAGGTGTTATTGTTACATATTTTAATCAAATCCTCTTCATCAATCAAATAAGTGATAGTACTTAAATCTTGTAAGTAGTTTTCCTACCACAAAATTGAAAGTTTGATATTAGTGACAAAACAATCATTGAAACATATTGATCATACTTGTATTAATTTGTTCTCAACAGTCTACTTCTTCAACACTATTCAACAACTAGACCAATTTAACTGGGTTATGGCTTGGGCATGTGCTACTCCCATTTATCATTTGGTTACAATGTTGGAGGAAAAAAAATTTTAAAGTGACAATAGGTTTTGTATCCTTGGTTTTCTTCAAGTCCTAATTTTAGTAGAATAAATAAGTGGTTTTTAGGGTAGAAAGGATTGTATAATGAAGAGGAAACTTCAAAAGTTGAATGTTGAAATTCTAAAGTGAAATATATTGAGGATCAAACACCTATGCTAGAGTTACACTATGATCTAAAGTTGATTTTAGATATAAACAAAAAAAATACACAACATAAATCATTCCCCATTTGTTTTAATTGTGGAGAGCTCTAAATGTTGTCATTCCCTTTTCATTGGTGCATTTCATTGCTATGATACCTACATTTCATTTATTTTCTCTTGGTGGAGATCTATTGAGATCTACAATTTTGTTGTCATGATATTTTAATTGCTCCATTTTATTGATGTCCCCTTGTGATCTCTACATTTCATTGTCATGCCCTTGCGATCTTCATTCCTTTTCTGTAATATTTTATTCTCGTGTCATGCCCTTGTGATATTTGTGCCCTTAACACTACAACATTTTGGGTCAATTTGTGAAAACAATGTAATTTGTGGTGTATTCAAGCCCAAATGTAGTAGTGCTCTATAATTTTCTTCAAGGGGAGTAGAGGTACCTATGTAAATGGTTTTTTCTTTTCCTTCTAAACATCTATCTCTTTTTATTTCTCCTAGAAGGTGATTAAAAAAGATTTTCTTTACATATATTTATGTGTATATAGACATATATACACACATATGTGTGTCTATGTATATATCTATATATGTATATACACATACATATACACACATATGTGTTTGTTTATGTATGTATGTATTTATATAGAGATCTCTCTATTTATATACATACATACATACATAGACACACATATGTGCATATGTATGTACATATATACATATACAGATATACAAAGATCACAAGGGCATGACAACAAGCTATATAGATACATACATACATACATACATACATACATACATAAATACATACATACATATACACATACATACATACATGAAAACATACATACATGCATCTAAATATGCAATTTTATTACCTTGGAAAAATGTATTGGATCTTTACTCAATCACTAAAAGATAATATAAACTGTAAGTATAGATTTATACATACTTAGTTTGGTATGAATAGTTTTGGTTGAATTCACTTGAGGAGAGTGAGTCTAATCATGGTGATAATGGATCCATGTATTGTGTCTTTAGAAGAGAGAGACTTGTAGAAGATTAGATGTTGTTTATGGATATTGGATGATTCATTTGAGATGCCAATATATCCCTCTCCATATTGAATTTATATATCATCAAATTTCTAGATACAAATCACGAGACTTGGTCTTCTAAAATGGTATGGGCTACTTGGAATTGTCAAACTTGAACCATTGAACTATACATTCAGATTGACAAACCAACACTTTCAATCACTAGTTTCATGTTCAGAACCTTTGGCCTTTGAAATTGTGGTCCATGAACTATTATGAACCAAAAGACACCTAAATGTTCTTGAAGACATCTGAAAGCATCTGCTCAAATTGATATGAACATTTCAATCTAAATTAAAGAGTCTCTTTAATCTAAGTACTCTAATCCAAGACAAGATCTTTCATAACATTTAAACCACTAGATTTCCTAGGACACCAAAAATATCCAACATATAAACCTCCTTGAACCAATGGAATCATTTTGAAATAGGTTCAATGAGGTTAACAACCCAAGAGGGACTAAGATATAAACCTCAAACAAGGGTTGTGTGTTATGGTGGGGTAGGAGGAAGATGGTTATGTGAATGGATTATATGGCAAGCTACAAAAAATTAGGGTGTCAGCAGTAAGTAGTTTCATTAATTTCACAAGGGAATCAACATTGAAAGTAGGATGATCAAAATTGGCATGTCCATCCTTATGATAGATGTAATTACCTCAAATGACATACAAAAAATTATTAAATATATGGAATATCATAAGAACATTTACCTATAATATTTTTGAAGGACAAAAATATAATAAAAATAGAATTTGGTGGAAAAAGCCATGAGCTATGTGGCTCAACATTGTGGCTATTCCCCTACCCAATAGTGGAAACTCTTCACGTTAGATAAGAAGATCTTACGATCATAGATCTATATTTTTGTTTTAGTGATAAAAAATATACAATCTAATTTTAAGAAAAATAATAGTCTTAAGTGTATATGATAAAAAAAATAAACAATAGTACTAGTTGTAGTTGTATAATTCTAGTATCACTGATAATGTTAGACAAAATGTTCAATAAAACAAGTATGAAGTAACATAAATGGATCATTTTCTCAATCCTATTATGACTTAATGTGAATGCATTTGATCATTACCTAGATGATATTAATTTAATTTAGTACAAGTACTATGTGAGTGTGTATGTATGAATGTAAAGAAATTCACATAGTGAACTAATATACATGCACATATGCATATAATCATCATAATCAATTATCCTTGAATTTAATCAAAACTATTATATATGAACAAGAGATACATGTTTACAAGGGAAAAAAAAGACCATTCACATAGTACATCTTCTCCCTTTGAATGAAATCATAGAGAAAGGGCGTAGAGATCATGAGGGAACAACACAGCAACAAAAATCCTATATCTCCACTAATCTCCACCAACATTCAGGTCTCTCCACCCTCGTTTAGAGCTCTCCACTCTCTTTCATGTGTAGCTCTCCACAACCAATCAAAATCAATGGGGAATAATTATTGTCACATTTTTATTATAATCCATATTCCATAATCCACAAGATCTCTCTCTCTCTCTCTACACACACACACACACACACACACACACACACACACACACACATATAGAGAGAGACACACATACATACATACTTATATACACTAACATACATATATACATACATACATGAAAACAACAATGCAATTTTTAAGAGTTTACAATTGTTCAACAAAATTAATCTTTTACATGATAATGAAAACGAGATATTCTGAAGCTTGATAATGAAAATTTAAGGCAGGAGAGTGAAGGAGAAGGAGTGCCTTTAGAAAGAGATTGCACAAAAGAAACAACAACTAGACAACATAGAGAATATAATGGAAGCCACTAAATAGAATCTAGGAAAGTGTTGTGGTTGCTGCTATGACATTGGAAATACTAGTTAGATTGATTTAGTTTTTGACTAGCTAGGCTGATTACTTCATTAGTATATGATCCAATGGTAATGTTAGTTATTATTTTGACATACATGAAAGCAAGAATGCACTTTCTAAGAGTTTACAAGTGTTCGAAAAAATAATTTTTTTACAAGAAAATGCACTTGAAGAATTGTTAGCTCAAATTAAGAACATGGTGTTGAAATAGTATAGCAAGTGCTTGTCATGAGAGCTCTACAAGTGAGGGTCTTGACCTAGTTTGGTGAAAGTTGTATAATAATTTGTAATCAACCCAGCTAATCAGCAACTATACCCATTTAACTAGGTTATGGCTAGGTTCTTTCTAAAAATATCTACTATGATATGTTTTTGTAAAATTTCTTGCGAACTCTACCCATTTTCCCTGGTCTACATTATTTTTGTAGAGGATCTTGAGGTAAGTTACATAGTATAGGTTGAGTGAGTTTTATTATTTTATTATTTAGATTTTGGAATATGCATGCAGTTGGATGAAATTTTCTTTTGTCCTATGATGTAATAAGCACCTTAAAAAACATCTCTAAATATATAAGTTTAGAAGGAAATGCAATGAAATACTTGTTTAGAAGGAAAATAAACCAAAATTCACATAGCTCCCTTGAAGAAAAATGCAGAGCTAGAGAATGAAAATGAAATTGTAGAGCAAGAGCATAAAGATCACATGGGCATGACATGGAAACAAAATCACAGAGCAAGGGCATGACAAAAAAATGTGGAGATCACCAAGGTAGGACAACCAAATAAAAGAGAAAGGGAACATCAATAAAATGCAGAGATACATAGCAACAAAATCGTAAACCAAGGGTATGATAATGAAATGCATAGATCACAAAAACAAAATGGACCAATGACAAGGGTATGACAAAATTCAGAGCTCTCCACCCTCTTTCATGCACTACTCTGCACAATAAAAACAAATGGGGAATTATTTATGTTGGATTTTATTTTTTCTATTTATACTCATGCAAGTGTCACAATTATGATGCAGTTATCAGTATTGCGATGACATCGGGGAAAATTACAAAACAAAACATGAAAATCACCACAAACTATACCACTATTACAAATTGTTGTTGCAATTTGACCCCAAATGTTGTAGTGTATAATTAGCTTACTTAATTGAATTTGTTAATGTTAATATTAATCTATAAACACGAGTAAGAAAATTTACCATTCTTCTAGCCAAACTTTGTCAAAAGGACCAACATACTTTCTAGTGATAGTTTCAACGGATTACAAAATATCTTGTCTCAAAAATTTCATTGAAATGATCACTCAAACTAGGTTCTTAGATGGTAGTTCATCAAAAGAACAAACTATAGATGTTAGGGTTTGATAAATAATCCAACTTCATTTTGAAGATAGGGCCCAAAAGTTAAAATTGAATTGAGAATTTATTGTTGTGGAAAAATCCATGAGGAGTAACTACTTGCAATAATAAAAAATCATATGTTCCTTTGGATTACAAATCCTTATGGCCTAGGATTCCAATAAAATGGAGATAAAAAGGATTTTTCATATCAAAGCGTGACTATCCAAATACAAGACATCTTTTTCCATAGTTTTTCAATTAAAAAATATTAAGATAATGCTATCTATAGTTCTTTTCTAAATACTTATTGTTGATTATGATCAGGGACTCCTTGCACTACGCTTTGAATGATTTCTTTGTAAGTGCCCATACGTGTGATTCACCCACAAACAAAGGGTTGACTTTATTTTTAGTTTACTCAATTGAATTTGTATTCCTTTATTAATTTACAAAAAGATGAGAAGGGGATTGTTCATGTTAATCTATAAACATAAGGAAGAAAATAAATAATTTTATAGCCAAACATTGTCAAAAGGACCAAGACACTTTTCAGTAATAGTTTCTATGGATTAAAAAATATCTTGTCTCCAAAATTTCATTAAAGTGATCACTCAAAGTAAGTTAATTGATAGTAGTTCATTGAGAAGAATAAGTCCTACATGTTAGGGTTTGATAAGTAATCACACTTCATTTTGAAAATAGGGCCCCAAACTAAAAATTGAATTGAAACTTTTATATTGTGGAAACATCCATGAGTAACTAATTACAATATTAAAAATATATGTTCCTTCGGATTTGAAATCCTTATGGCCTACGATTCCAATGAAGTAGAGTTATAAGGGAATTTTCAAATAAAAGCTTGATTTTCTAGATACAAGACATCTTTCGCCATTATTTTTCAATTTAAAATGTTAGGATAATGCCATCTATAATTCTTTTCTAAATACTTCTTGATGCTCATTTAAAGACTTCATGCTACACTAATAATAAATATTTATTGTTAAATACATAAATATTCAACTACAATGAAATGACCAAATGATAAATCCCCATTAAGATTATTTTTTATTGATATAATTTGGGAGTCTCTTAGACCCCAACGAATACCATGGTAGTTGCTAGTATCATTCAACTCAAGACAGTAACTACAAAAGCAAGGGTTGGGAATAATTTTCCCATTGGTGAAGTGCCTCTACCGCTAATGGGTATAGTTAACCCACATGGAAATTATCCGGAAGGAAATTGAGTTAGAAACATGGTCCATGAAAGACAAGTTACTCTGAACCCAAGTCACTAGAAACCAAAATGTCACTAACAATACGGTATTAATTCAATGTTAACTAAGCTATTTGTATTTATGACCAAAGAATTAAGGGCAGAAGGTCAAACTCTTCGTCTCCTCTGTTGTATGTCAAAAAGAAAAAGTCCATGGAAAAAAACCAACATATGTTCAAAAGAAAATAAATCTTGTTTATCCAAATAATAAAATATTTATTTTATAAAATAAAATCTATTGTGGAAAAAAAGATAAAAACAAACATATGTTCAAAAGAAAATAAATCTTGTTTATTTGAATGATAAAATATTTATTTTATAAAATAAAGTTTATGGTAGAAAAAAAGATCAAAATAAACACAATTTTCTTAAAAGCAAATAAATCTTGTTTATTCTAATGATAAAATATTCATTTTTAACTATAAAATGTAAATCAAATATGAGATGCATTCAATTTCTTTTAGATAGAGTTATTGAACAAATTGATGGGATCTTTAAGAAATAACAAAGAGATGGCTATAACAATAAAACAAAATGTTTTGTTTAAAAGATCTAGTTCTAACTAATGCAAATTTTTTGAAAATTTGTAGATTTCGTTTAAATAATTATTATTCAATTACAATGCATTTCATGCACTCATAAATTATAGTTCTTATATTTTCAACTAGTTACCTAATAAGGCTATTATGTATTGAAGTGTGCACGGCAAAACATGATGTCTCACTAGTGAAGCATTTTTTGATAGGAATTTTCATAGTGTCGACTAAGTACAAAAGTAACAAAATATTTTTAGCTATCGACATGTGTTACAAGGAACACATATAAAAGAAATAGAAAATGTCATTCCTAAATAAGGCTATTATGTAATGAAGTGTGCACGGTAAGTAATAACTATTGATAGAAAATAATTATGTGCACAACTCAAATGGACCAATTAGATCTCACAGACACGACTTTGCAGAAGAAAGAGAAAATGTTGCCCACTGGCATTCATTTTTGTGTTGATGCAAACACAAAACCAAAAGCTACTTCAAATCCCATAATACAACATAAACCAAAAGAAAAACAATTCCAATTAGAAATCATTAACACATGTTTGAGAAGTTGAACTAAGGTTGGAAGATTGGGAACACTAAATTACATGAACAAATGAATGGCATCAAAAGAAAAATAAGAATTTGACAAGTCAATACACCTATTTGCTAATAATGATTTTGTCATGCTACATTAAAGGGAGATGTTGAAATTTTTATTTTTTCCAATTGCATTAAGCATTGTGACAAGAATAAAAAGAACAATAGAAACTGTAGACAATGATAAATAGTTTCAAAAGAAAACTATACTTTGTGAAGGCGATCAATATTACAAACTTGTAGATTATGTAATTAGGAAGATGAAGTTAAAATAGGATATGATCAGGATGCCAAGTTTTCTATATTTTTTGCACACGTAGGATGTGATAAGGATGGAATAGATAATGGTATTAATTCAATGGAAACTTCCTAGATGGAATTAGTTTAATGGCCATTGAAATATTTTTATTTATGCCAAAAGAATTGAACATGAAAGGTCAAAAATACTATCTCAACTTAAGCAAGACCACTTGTCCCAATTTGAGGGAAGTCTTTCCATCCTTGTAATTATTACTATAAATAGGAACCACTTATTTTCTAACAAGCACATGTTTATCTTAAGTGCACATACTAAAAAAAAATATATGTAGGTCAATTTTGAAGAAAAACAAAAATACCCATGATAAACAAGTAAAATAGGTACCCATTTGTAACAAATATTTATCTTTTAAGAAAATTCCTACAATATTTATTTTCATCTCCCCTCCCCCTCCATAGAAAGCATCTTCAAGGTATGCTCATTTATCCATTGCTTTTTTTTCCCATCCTTATTACTTTAACCAAAGAAATTTATAAATCCCTATAATTAATTTAATGACCCTAAACCTTTTTTTTTTGAATTTTAAATCTAATACAATATGATCTAATTCAAAATAATTATTCACAATCAATTCAATCTAAAATAGATCAATGGAGGAAAGGCTCACCTTACCCACTATAAATTCAATCTAAAATAGATCAATGGAGGAAAGGCTCACCTTACCCACTATTTGAGTTTATAGGTTGTGAATATGCTAGATATTATGTAATTTGTAAAATAATATGAGTTTATAGGTTGTGAATCTAGACATTGTGTAATTTGTAGAATAATGTAATTATAGATTGAATAAATTAGAGTTATATGAAACTACCCAAATATTATTGGAAAATGGGCTTGATGTTTAGATAGGAGTTTGAATGTACATACAAGATAAATGAGTCTTAGAACACTCTTAAAGCCATAAAAAAAAAGGAATAACTTTAAAAAATCTTATCTAAATAATAATTTATATCTCATATAGATAATGTTATTTTTCTCCCCATAAAAAAATTAGAAATATCACATCTATAAAGACAAAGTGCTCATAATAATTGATAATGTGTTAAATTCTTTACATTGTAAACTTACACTTCATCTTTAAAGCTAATTTATCTAAATCATCTATAACTTATTTTCATAATTCTTGTGCAAGTTTACTTTAATTCCACTTTTCCTTTGTGAATCAAATGTAAATGAAATAAAGACAATAAAATGCATGCGAAATTTGAATTTTTTTAAAAAAAATTAGTGGACCTCATATTTCATTCATACAAATTGTGAACATCATTCATATGTTTATCAATGCAAAGTAACAAAAGGCATGAACAATCTATACAATAGTCTCATTTTTTAGGAATTATACTATTTAATAACTATTATAGTTGATAATTTGGATAGCACTCCATTATGAATAATGGAGATGATAAGAGTGAGTGAAAAGAGTAAATTTATTGTATACCTTAAAAAAAAAAAAAGATGTATAGAATGGTGTATTCTGGAAACAAAGATATTGATCTTTGAGTGTTGTTGAGAATCAACTTTTGACATATTTAAGATAGGTACATTTATTAGAAATTGAACTTAAGTGTATAATGGGTATGTCAGAAAGGTATGAAAGCTCAATTGTGGAAAAACTTGGTCAGGAGAGAGGGATCAAGAAGATAGTAATAGAAGAAAATATTAATGAAGAAATAGGGATGTGTTTGTGTGTGTGTGTGTGTGTGTGTGTGTGTGTGTGTGTGTGTGTGTGTGTGTGTGTGTGTGTGTGTACATATATATTATATATCTACACACACACACACACATATCTATGTATGTATGTATGTATGTATGTATGTATTTATGTATTCATGCATGGATATATGTACGTATGTGTGTATGTATCTATGCATATATATGTATTTCTCTAGTATTACCATAAACTCACAATGAAGAGTTTGAAATATAAAAAAACTATGAAATTCTAAAAGGAACCTAAGTAAATCTAACAATTAGAGATAAAATTATTTAAATCATCCAAAGTGTAATGCTCCGCCAAGTGATCCAAAAGAATTAACTTAAAGTTTTACTAAGTTTGCTAATCATTTTTTTTGAAGTAAGAAAGTATAACATACACATCAAACACATAGTAGTGGAAGCAATAATATGTAATCATCAACAAACAAACATAACAGGTTACATTCCTTAAGGATCACAAGACATTGAGTCACATTTAAATTTAATTAATTCCAAGTCTATCAACTACCATATCCACATGAAAGAATAATGAAAAGTCCAATGCCCATAATATACATTTGTTCTAAATGCCTCTTGGCAAATTAATTCGAAATGCTCATTCATCCATTGTACATGTCACAGGGTATGAAAGACATAAAATAGTATACATATGCAAAAATAGAAATACATCATACTCTTCGGATCCATGATGCAAATGCAATACAGTAAAATAAATGAAATCATCCACCACACATGATACGTCCATACATTAGAAAGAGATAACATCCATCATAAAATAAAACCATCCATCATAATGATCCATGAACAGAATGAAGGTAAATACCAATAAAGAATTCTCCAAAATAGAAAAAGGTAATAATTTATTTAAATTATTAAAAAATAACTTAATTAATTAAAAATTCATTTTACAACATCCTTTATTAGTTAGCCTTAATTAAACTATCTTTAATTAAGTTAATTATTAAATATTAAATTGTATCAATATTATTTAATTAATTATTAATATTTATTAATAGAATTTATTAATAATAGTAATAATTAATAATTTAAATTCATTATAAATTAACTTTAATAACATTAATAATCAATTATCCAGATTAATTACAATTTAAATAATATAACATTTAACAAATTGTATTAACTAAAATCTATTTTTAACAAATTATTAATTAAAAATCATAATAAAGTATAAATTACATTTTATACAAATTATAAACAAAATTAAAAAAATAAACGCATTATATCAAAAAGTGTTTAAGGCCCACATGACTAGCCCCAAGAGCTGCTACCATAGTAGCACAACTGCTACAGTTGCAACAACGTACTGCAATAAAGGCAGTACCTGTTGCTAGGATAGTAGATGTGGCTACCGTGCAACATAGTCAAAAGCGTCGTGGGTAGGTAAGTAGGGCGGTGGGGGTTGGCAGCCCCGCCCACCCCAAATTTTTTTTTTTATATTATTATTTTTTAAATTTATTTTATTATAAATTAAATTATAATTTAAAATACAATCAAAATTAATTTTATTTTTATAAACCATTTATTATCATTATAATTTGTTTTAAAATTATATTTTATTTAATTTTTTAATTAAAAAAATCCCTTCTCTATAAACTATATTTTATTATTATTATTATTTAATAAAAATAATTTTGTTTATTTAAAACAAAACCTTCCCTACTAAAGTTTTAATTTTATATATATATATATATATAAAATTGTTTTTTCAACATTAACCTGATAGAGAAAATACTACTAAACATCTGAATTTTGAACCTAGAATCTTCATTTTTAAATTGAAACCCTTCCCAAATTAAATCTTAACTTCTTAAATCAAGAAAATGAGGGTTTTTGACAACTCTAATATACTTCACATATATAGAAATTATTGACAAGCAATTAATAATTCACAATATTTAAATATTTAAACTTTCATCACAGAGAATTCAGATTTACAATCCACAGACATGAAGAAGACAAGAAAGGATAATTGTGTAATTACTCAATGATCAAAACACAAGACCCTACCTAAGCCTAATGCTAATACGCAATCCCCAAAAACTATGAGAGAATTTGCTCCTCTTCAAGAACCTTTCTTTGAAAATTTTCCTAGAATTCTCCTTCTGAAATTTGCTTCCAAATTTGGCAATACAAAATTTGTCTCCCAAAATTCGTGTCCAAAAATTGTCTCCAAAATTTGTAGTCCCTCAAAAATGAACCCCAAAGTTGTGATAAGGAGTTTTCTCCTCAAATTGGGGCACTAATTCTGCGTTCACCCGAGAGAACTCCTTGCTCACAAGACTCAAACTCTAAATTAACTTTTATTATCTTTCTTTATCTTGCAGTAATCTTTTTCATGCATGTTTAAATGAAATATCAAATTACTTTATTTAATTTTCTGCTTGACTTCTATTTTAAATTAATTTATTATTTTTAATCCCATGTGCACTCTATGAAATTAAAAGAACATTATTATTTTCACTTATTTTATCTTTTTAATTAATTTCTTTTATATTTAATTCATGCACGCATCATGCGATCTTGGAACTTTTTTAAAATTAAATATCTTTTCACTTCTTAATTCATTTTAGAAACTTAATAGATAAAATATTTATTAATTCATTTAATAAAAATATTTAGCATTTATTTAAAAATGAACTCTAAATATATTATTATTAAATTAACTAAATATTATCACATTCTAAATTTATAGTAATAACTTTTATCTCCAAATTTTAATGTAATTAATTTCTCAATTAATTAAATATAATTGAATATTAAAGATGTCATATTAATTTTTCATTAAATCAAATCATTAATTTAATCTTTTAATTAGACTTAATTAATAGAAAATACACCAAAGACTCATAAAACAATATACAAAAATCCATCAGAGAAAAACACATACTAAACCAAACAAAATGGTTATAATCATGAATTCACATCATTGAATGCATTTGGAGTGTACTTGACTCAGATACTTGTCCTAATTTTTAATTAGGACAATGGCTTAAAGGTTTAGGATTTGGACTTGAGAATTTATCTCCCCTCTCTTACCATTGAGATAATGTGATAGGGTACGCTCATCCTGGCAATTCAGGGAAGTTGATACCTGGTACCTGCAACCTACATAAAATTCACATATGTACATATAGAATATATACTAAGCTAAACAGGCAATGACAAGAAGTGGTGGATCGTGTAGATCTCCACTAGCAGGTGACTACGACTCCCTTCCTTAACCACATCAGAAATGTCATACATAAAGAAAAAAAACACACAAACCATACACATGCAGTATGGGGTGAGTATCCACAAGAAAACACATGTGATAATAAACCATCTAACCAATCATCATCAATAACTGAAAATAATGAATAATCATCATACATCCATGAAATATAGAGTGCCAAGTAATCTCACCATATAATAAACTGAATGTAAAACAATATTTGATAATCTCTAAAATAGTAGTGCTAATTATCCAGTATAAAACTAGCCTGAAAGAGTTTGGCAATGATATCAAAAAATGTAACTTAGGGGCAAGCACTACATCCACCCCCCTGGACTTAGGCTTACTCCTAAAAGCCTACAAGAAAAGTAAAGCTAAGGACTCACTATGCAGGTCCCCTTGGACCCTTTCCCCCTATAGGAGGATAAGACTCCACTGAGTACACTCTCTGAGTTCTACTCATGTCAGCAATTGTAGGTTCTGAAGCTACAAGTCTCTGACCTAAGAACGACAGTTTCCTTTTAGTGCAATGAGACTATTTATGTCCGCATTGTCTACATGTGAAACACTCTAAATCAAAGCTCCTCTAAACTCCAAGTGCATTAGACTACTAAAAGCTACCCCCACTAGGATAAGATTGAACACTATGAGATGATCAATCATACTAGTGGGCTTGTTGCGATGAGCATTGTGATAGTTCCTAGCATTGGAACCACCACCACCACTTTGTGCTGGAGGATAAGTTCCTTCCTACTACTATTTACCCCTAGAAGGAGGTGTCTTGTTGCCACCTACTCCCTAACCACCCTTTGACCTTGATGCTAAAGGTGCTCCTACAAAACTCCCATGTCCTAGCTTCACACTCTACTCTACAAGGATGGCTCAATGTACTACATCTTTGAGGGTTTTAGGTTCAAATATCTTAACACCCCCAATTAAATAGTTGTTCAAACCTCTGATGAAATCTTGTGCCAACTATGGTGGGTTGTCATTGAATCCTAAAAAGGGCATGATCTCAAAGAACTTGTGCTCATACTCTATAACAGTCATAGTGTACTATCTCAGGTTATGGAACTCATCTACTCTATGCTGCTTTCATTCCTCTGGTAGTAATCGCTCATGAAAGCTCTCTAAGAATAACTCCCATGTGACATTGTTAATGGTTAAGCCCAACTTCTTTTCCTCAATTGTCCACCAAGTAGCCCCAAAGAACTCTAGGTTGGTGATAGAAAACCTCGCTATGACATTACTGTCAAAGTCCTAGATAGCAAAAATCCTGTCAAGGTCAATAAGCCATTGCTCAGCTACATATCCAAAACCATACCCGTTATAGGGCTTGACCTTGGACCTCTAAAGATCCTTCAATTGAGATGATACTATGGATCTCTATTGATCACTCAGAAGGTTCCTAGACCTAGGTCTATGCTCATGTCCTGCCGACATGCTCTATCCTGATCATGAACATGAGGTAGGTGATCAATGATGGTTTGCATCATTTTCCTCATGTCGACCTCCTCCGAGTCAACATGCTCCTCTCTATGGTTCTCTTCTCGATGCTCACTATCATTCTCTTTCCTATTCTCTTCTTGATTAAGGTCTTCATGGATAGACTCATGGACACTGATAGCTCTACCTTGTCCATAGCCCCTACCACAACCTCTAATGGAAGACCTCATCCTAGATACCATCCTACAACAAGATACAAGATACTATAATAACCATAAAACATACTACTAAGAAGCATAGATAAAAGACACATGTTTTGCAAACATAATAGTTTCAATTTTTAGTTTACCTATAACTTTGATTTAAGTATAATTTTTGTTTTGAAGTCTAAGTGTTCAAGTATGGAAAATATACAACTAACAGTTTAAGTTATGTTTCAGTTCAACTAGTTAACACTAGTGGCATTCGAATATACCCAGAGCTCCCAATGTAGAAACTTGGGCTCTGATACCAAATGTAATGCTCTGCTAAGGGATCCAAAAGAATTAAGCTAAAGTTTTACTAAGTTTTCTAAAAACAAAATTTTTGAAGTAAGAAAGTATAACATACACATCAAACACATAGTAGGGGAAGAAATACTATGTAATCATCAACAAACATAGATAACAAGTTACATTCCTTAAGGATCCCAAGACGTTTAGTCACATTTAAATTTAATTAATTCTAAGTCTATCAACTAACATATCCACATGAAAGAATAATGAAAAGTCCAATGTCCATAATATACATTTGTTTTGAATGCCTCTTGGAAAATTTATTTGGAATGCTCATTCATCCACTCTACATTTCACAGGGTATTAAAGGCTTAAAAGAATATACATATATAAAAATAGAAATTTACATCATCCTCTTTGGCTCCATGATGCAAATGCAATACAGTAAAATAAATGAAATCATCCACCACACATGATACATCCATACATAAAAAAGATATAACATTCATCATAAAATAAAACCATCCATCATAATGATCTATGAATAGAATGAAGGTTAATACCAACAAAGAATACTCCAGCCACGGTGACTACAGATGGATCTCAATGGTAAGAGTGAAAAAGCACTACCATGTGGAACCTAAATGATCCACTCCCATCATGCTGAGGAGATAGTCTCACTTCCCAAATAGGATATCAAAACATGAAACACAAATACTCTCTAAGTCTAGGAAATCCTAAAAGTACTACACTATCTCAAAGCTTCCAACATAGATTGACATCTAGACCCAGAGGCACACAAGACACATAGGAAACCTACTATGCAAGCGGGAAAGTGTCATCGTAAAAGTCACATTGGAAGTTACCCGAGCAATCCTCTAGGAATCTCGGGTTCCCAGTGACCCTACAACCACTAGTATCCTCTCGTACTAACAAAGCATACTATGGAATGCAAGGTCGTAACCAAGCATTCTCTCAACTCCCATCCTAGTCTATACTAGAACTCGAGGCATGGGTGAGAACATACAATTAATCTTATTAGGTTCGTTTAAGTCAATATTTAGTGTAATGTTATCACTTATTAAAAACAACTTACAATGAGTCATCCCAAGGGCCACTTCGAGTCTCGTATCCCTCATTGCAAGCCACTTCCTAACACTACACATAGATAACCTACCTTAGGCTCATGAATTCAAAAATCACAAGGTCGCGTCAGTCCCATACAAGCGACTAGAAAGCATCAAAATATAAGCTGCAATAATCACATCAGTTCCCCACAAAAAACTGGAAAGCATCAAATGATAATCATAATGGTCACAATAGTTCTCTATCAGAAACTGAAGGCATCAATGATAAGTCACAATATCCAATGGTTCTCAACAAGCAACTAGGGAATATCCCAAAATAATTCATAGTACTGATCGAAGACTCCAAAATGGTCAAGTCAAAACATGTCCCAACATGACATCATCCAGAACAAACCATCCAAAACATCACAGCCCTCTTAAAGTGACTAGAAGGAAAATCAAATATAACTAATCGATGACTTAGAAATGGTTAAGTCAGGTAACTCAATACATACACATCAACTTCACATAAAGAAACTGGAAACAATAACAAGTAGTAAATACAACCATATCATAGAACAAACCATCACATTACCTTAGTTGGGTTTTAAAAAGATTGAGACCAAAACATCATAATCATCACATTCTCATAACTCCCAAGCCTCTGGTAAATGTCCTAAACTAGTCAACAATAGGACAACCCAAAACCCCAAACATACATAATATAGAGAAACCATCATGGTCTCACAATTTGGTTTGATCTGAAAGCGCATAATTTTGAGTTAAACAACAAGGTTTCAGTTTTTAGTGTTTGTGCTCAAGTAAATAGTTTCATAGTTCAATTTGATTGATAATATACTATTGAGTTAATGTAAGGTTTCCATTCCCCGTTGAATGTATGTTTAAAATAGCTAGAACCCATAATTTACCCTTACAAATTATTCTGTCCCTATATCCAAACGAAACACACAATTACCCCTATTTGATTGTAGTAAATTTTCCAAAATAGACAAAGGTAATAATTTATTTAAATTATTAAAGAATATTTAAATAATTTAAAACTTTATTTTACAACATCCTTTATTAATTAGCCTTAATTAAACTAACTTTAATTAAGTTAATTATTAAATATTAAACTATATCAATATTATTTAATTAATTATTAATATGTATTAATAGAATTTATGAACAATAGTAATAATTAATAATTTAAATTCATTATAAATTACCTTTAATAACATTAATAATCAATTATTCAAATTAATTGCAATTTAAATAATATAACATTTAACAAATTGTATTAACTAAAATCTATTTTTAATAAATTATTTATTTAAAATAATAATAAAATATTAATTAAATTTTATAAAAATTATTAAAAAAATAAAAAAATAAATGCATTATATCAAAAAGTGTTTAAGGCCCGCACGACACGCCCCAAGGGCTGCTGCCATGGTAGCACAACTATTGTAGCAACAACAATGTACTACCATAAAGGCAATACTTGCTACTATGATAGTAGACATGGCTACCGTGCAACACAGTCAAAAGCATCATGGGTAGGTAAGTAGGGGGGGTGGAGGTTGGTGGCCCTGCCCACCCCAATTTTTTTTTTTTATATTTTTAATGTATTATATTATTAATTAAATTATAATTTAAAATATAATCACAATTAATTTTATTTTTATAAACTTATTATTATTATAATAATTTGTTTTAAAATTATATTTTATTTTATTTTTTTATAAAACAAAACTCCCTTCTCTATAAACTATATTTTATTATTATTATTATTTACTAATAATTATTTTGTTTATTTAAAAGAAAACCCTCCCTACTAACATTATATATATATATATATATATATATATATATATATATATATATATATATATATATATATATAACTTTAGTTTTATTTTTTATTTTTTTATTTTTTTTAAATTGTTTTTTCAACATTAACCGGATAGAGAAAATATTATTTACCATCTGAATTTTTAATCTAGAATCCTCATTTTTAAAATCAAACCCTTCCCAAATTAAATGTTAATTTCTTAAATCTAGAAAATGAGGGTTTCTGACAACTCTACTATTCTTCACGTATATAGAAATTATTGACAAGCAATTAATAATTTACAATATTGAAATATTTAAACTTTCATCATAGAGAATTCAGATTTACAATCCACAAATATGAAGAAGACAACAAAGGATGATTGTGTAATTACTCAGTGATCAAAACACAAGACCCTACCTAAGCTTGATGCTAATATGCAATCCCCAAAAACTGTGAGAGAATTTGTTCCTCTTCAAGAACCTTTCTCTGAAAATTTTCCTAGAATTCTCCTTTTGAAATTCTCTTCCAAATTTTGCATCAAAAATTTGTCTCCCAAAATTCGTGTCCAAAAATCGTCTCCAAAATTCACGGTCCCTCAAAAATGAACCACAAAGTTGTGATAAGGAGTTTTCTCCTCAAAACGGGGCACTAATTGTGCATTCACTCGAGAGGACTCCTCGCTCACAAGACTCAAACTCTAAATTAACTTTTATTATCTTTCTTTATCTTGCATTAATATTTTTCATGCATGTTTAAATTAATTATTAAATTACTTTATTTAATTTTCCACTTGACTTCTATTTTCAATTAATTTATTAGTTTTAATCCCATGTGCACTCTATGACATTAAAATAACATTATTATTTTCACTTATTTTATCTTTTTAATTAATTTCTTTTATATTCAATTCATGCATGCATCATGCGATCTTGAAACTTTTTAATAATTAAATATCTTGTCACTTCTTGATTCATTTTAGAAACTTAATTGATAAAATATTTATTAATTCAATTAATAATAATATTTAGCATTTATTTAAAAATGAACTCTAAATATATTATTATTAAATTAACTAAATATTATCACGTTCTAAATTTATAATAATAAATTTTATCTTCAAATTTTAATGTAATTAATTTCTCAATTAATTAAATATAATTGAATATTGAAAATGTCATATTAATTTTCCATTAAATCAAATAATTAATTTAATATTTTAATTAGACTTAATTAATAGAAAATACACCAAAGACTCATAAAACAACATACGAAAACCCATCAAAGAAAATCACATGCTAAATCAAACAAAATGGTTATAATCACGAATTAACATCATCTGACGCATTTAGAGTGTACTTGACTCAGACACTTGTCCTAATTTTTAATTAGGACAATGGCTTAAAGGTTTAGGATTTGGACTTGAGAATTTATCTCCCCTCTCTTACCATTGAGATAATGTGATAGGGTACACTCATCCTAGCAATTTAGGGAAGTCAGTACCTGGTACCTGCAACCTATATAAAATCCATGCATGTACATACACAATATATACTAAACTAAATAGGCAATGGCAGGAAGTGACACATCATGTAGATCCTGAGTAGTAGGTGACTAGGACTCCCTTAACCACATCAAAAATTCCATACATAAAGATAAAAAAATCCACACCATACACATGTAGTATGGGGTAAATATCCACAAGAAAACACATGTGATAATAAACCATCTAACCAATCATCATTAATAACTGAAAAAAATGAATAATCATCATACATCCATGAAATATAGAGTGCCAAGCAATCTCACCATATAATAAACTAAATGTAAAACAATATCAGATAATCTGTAAAATAGTAGTACTAATCATCAAGTATAAAACTGGCCTAAAAGAGTTTGGAAATGAGAGCAAAAAATGTAACTTAGGGGTAGGCACTACATAAAGTATCATTAAAATGGAGTGTACATCAAATTTCATATAAAATTGACAATGGAACTATTCTTCGTGTATCTTTCAATAAATTTAATAATATAGTTATAAGATATTTATGCTTAACCTATAATGCATTTGATATTTTTAATTAATATTAGATGTAGAAAATTGTATATTTTATTCAAGTATATTTAATCCATAATTTCTAATACATCTTATTTCTTAATTGCTATAATATGAATAAATTATAGTTTTCAATGAGTATATATAGAAATTATATTGTATACTAACCATGTATAGATATTATATTTTTCAATGAGTGTATATATAAATTAGATTGTATACTAAGCATGCATTATATTATTTATTTTAAGAATCTATAATTTGTATAAACATTAAATTTATAATACTAAATTAACAATTATTTACACCTCACCTTATTTTTTATTATATTTAATTTACAATTCTTTTAATATAACATAATTATGTAAGAAAGTTTATCTCACTCAATTTTAATATTGAATTATATAATTAAAAATTCAACTCATATTTTATTTGGGACTACAATTAATCAAATATATATTTAAAAACAAATTAAACGCATTTCAAACTTAAATCTAAGTCAAAAATTACAATTGATAAATTCAAATAAGAATTAAACTAAATCTAAAAATTTAATAATAAATATTAAAAAATTCATAAAGCTTAAAATAGGTTTTGCAAGGAGTTGAAATCCAAAAGTCAACACAATTAAAATAAAAATTTAAGATTCCTAACAAAAGTCTATTCAAGTAACATAAAACACATTATCAAATCCATCACCTAAAACTAGCACCCAACAAAAACTAAGGAAACAAACCAGCAAAACAAAAAAAATAAAATAGAAAGGCACCTAGGATAGCTCTCTAAGAAATTTGGGAGCTTGAATCTTAGTGACCTTGAGGACTCCCTCAATGGTCTTGGAACCGCCCTCGATCTTCTTTTTGTTGAGTCTTTCATGGATCCTTTTTCCTGGGCCTTGGATGTCCTCATCCTTCTCTTCACTACTGAGATCAATTTTCATCTTGATGCCTTCATTTTCATGGTTTAATAGCTTTTGAACCATGTACTGAATCTTCCCATCGCTATAACTTATAACTCTTTTTACTTCTCTCAAGTGACGAGGGACATCCTCCTCTTTATTGTTTTGCAATTCCCTTTTGGGGTCCCTTTACAACTCATTGACCACCATTTTTAGAGAAACAATTTCATTGTTAACCCGACAATCAAAGCCATTAATGGACTCTATTTTTTCTTTCATTTTCTCAACACCAACCAGGGTGTAAGGAAAATTCAACTCTTTTCTCCCCTATCTTTTCTAGGAAAGAGATCTTTAGAGTTAGAGGCAGAGTAGCCCATAATGCTTGCAATCACATTTCTAACATCCTTACTTAACTATTAGCACCTAAACCTTGGGTATCTTGAATTAGTTTCTCCAAGCTCACACTAGGGTTCTCCTCCTAGGATTTAGGTTTTTTCACTACTAGAGAAAATACAATTTCATCCCTAGTCTCCATTTCCTCTTTAGTGCCTTTGTGAGAATTGATGAAAACCCTATCATCTTTGAGGTTGTTAAACACCAAATCATCCTCCTCCTCACTAGTTCTAGAATCTTCCATAGTACCAGTGACAAGCTTTTTCTTATTTGACATAGGGGTTTTGGCCTTAATAGTAGGGGGGTTATATTTTCCTTATGTTTTAACCTTTAGACTAGGGGATGGGATATGGACCTTACAATAATTTACAAAAAGAAGCCAAGGAGGGAAATATTCTTCTTGTGATTGGTTAAGCTAAATTATAGACAATACAAAAAGTAGTATGGGAACTAATCTTCTTTCCATACCAAAAATGATTTAAGAAAACAAAATTAAAGTAGTGAACCCTTTTCTTCCTACCATCCAAGGATATGTATGTTCTAACGCAACTAAGCATCAAGCACCAAATAGCCTTTATTCTCTTATTTGAAATTAAATTTCCTACCTTTATTAGTTCTTTCTTCTCATCTTCCTCCTTAGGAAACTATTTCAAGATCTGCTTGGTGATTTTTGTCTCCTTGAAAAATTGGATTCCCTCATTTGAAAGACCAAAAGTCTCAAAAATGAACTAAGTATTGAGCATAAAGGATATAGCATAATGCTAGAAATATATATTTTTCAACTATTAAAGAACTCTAGGGTAGCCTTAGGCTCAAAACCATGGAGGCACTCAATGTGCTCAGTTAATCACCTATTTTCTAGTTTCTCCCACACCCATAAGATATTCTTCCATTCCAATAAATTTGTAGGTTCTTTCCTTTTTGGATCTCTGCCCATTTTTCTTTTCTACCTTTTATTGTTATCGAGATCATATCCTCTTTGAAATGAAAAGAATAAACACAGAGTAATAAATACCACAATGACCTAGAAGTGTACCAAGCTTGCATGTGATGAAAGATTATTTAATGATGCTAAATTGATTATTGTACTCCCTTGAAGTATTCATAATTACCATTTAAATTATTGATATCTTTGTGTGTCATATCCATCATAATTCTTGTTTGGTCAAATTATTGGTCTAGGAAATAAAGCTTCATGCTCATGGATTGGGAATCCAAAATAGCGTGCCACATTTAATTATCAAACATGGACATATACTTTAAATAGGTCTACAAAGTATATGCATTATAAAACTCTCTAAGTTATTTGTGCTAGGAATAAATCTAAGTATACAGTAATAGCTACAAGAACTATATATTAAAAACTGAAAGAATTTTCCTTGCGGCAAAATAACACGAAGATCAAGAAGCTCAAGCACTTAGAACAATATGAACCAATAATGTATTATCATAATAAAAATAATTAGAGTGAATATCATATCAATACACACTTGAAGTTCTTGTAAATAAAGACATCTACAATGACTAAGAGGTAGCAAAGTGATAAGCCTCACAACTAAGCACATGTTTGCCAAGACTGTATTATCCTCCATTGAACATAAGAATTTGTGTGATGATGAGAGGATAAGATTACATCGGTTTATCTCATAAAGAGATGTTGTAGACACCATGTGTTCAATTGGAGTGCAAACAACTGCGTTGTCTACATTACAACTCAAATGAATATGCAAACTCCTATGTTGTCAACAAAACAATTCATATGACTCCGCATACTCCTAGGTGTCTATATGAAAAGTAATATAATAATGTATTAACCTAAGTAAAGTTAAGTAAAGTGTAATAATAATTAATTATTTACACTAACACTACCCCTTAAATGAAACTTTTGGGAATGCGCTTAAGCTCACAAAATCTATGATGAAAATGCATGATGGATCCCTGCTACTAGGCCATGTTAGGTACCCATGTACAAATGCAATGCTCTACATATAATCTGATGCAATGAAATTCAATGTCTCTAAAAATGGAGAAAGAGGCAAAACCTCATGGGAAAAACCCTTCCCCAAAAAGAGAGATAAGTACAATAAAGAAGAGAAGAGTCATGTGACCCCCCTGGTGAAATATTCCACATCCCCAAGAGATCTTACAAATGAAGATACTTGACCTCATTGAAGGGTTTGGTGAAGATATTTGTAATCTACTTTTCTATATGAGAATACTACAATGCAATGACCTACTCATGAATCAGCTCTCTAAAGTAGTGCATATAAACCTCAATATGTTTGTTCCAATTTTGTTGAACTGGATGTTTTGAGATTTTAATAGCAAGTTCTAATTATCACAATGTATGACTTTCGATCTAGGTGTGTGAAAATTAAACTCCTCTAGATTATGTTGTAACTGAATAGCTTTTTTAGCTATAGTGATAGCTCCTCGATACTCAACCTTAGTAGATGAAAGAGAAATAGTGTTTAACATTTTACTCTACCAAGAAATGGGGTCATAACCAAGATGAAACATGTATGCTGAAGTACATTTGCGAGAATTAAGATCCCCTACATAGTCAGAATCTATATAACCCACTAACTATAGTCCATAGCCGATTGTATAACATGTTCCATATGTATGTATACCCTAGATATAGTGTAAGATGCATTTGGTTTCCTTCTAGTGAAGTTCATGTGGTTCTTACATGAAAAAAGAAACCACACCAACTACCAAGGATATCTTAGGGTATGCATGTGTCAAGTAGATGAGACTTCCAACCAAATGTCTATACAAAGTAACATCAACAAGTGAAGTGGTACAGTTTGCTTCTAACTTAACACTTGAAAGAAATGGAGTATATGTAGCCTTGCAATCACTCATGTAAAATCAAGCAACTAGATCAAGAGCATACTTGGGTTTTGATAATGTGATCCTTGATGAAGATAATTGTATCTCAGTACCAAGGAAGTAATGAAGTAGACCCAAGTCAGTCATGGAAAATCTATCATGCAAAGTAGACTTGACACTATCAATCATGGGTGTTGTACTCCCTATAATTATTAAGTCATCAACATAAAGAACAAGTAGCAAGTGAGAATCATCTTACTAAAGAATAGAGACATTAAAATTTGAATGACATCTAGTGAACCTTGATGAGAGAAGGAAAGAGTCCATCTTGGCATACCAAGCCCTTGTAGCTTGTTTTAGTCCTTAGATAGACTCTTTCAACTTGCAAACCAAAAGAATCCTGAATGGACCCTTGTGGCTGCTCCATATAAATCTCCTCATGAAGATCACCATTCAAGAAAGCACTCTTCAGATCCATCTAATGAACAACCCATCTCTAAGCTGCAGTGATAGCTAGTGTCAAAATGAATGGAGTTCGTTTTTGCAACTAGGGTAAAGGTCTTAGCATAGTCAATACTAGGCACCTAAGAGAAACTGTTTGCAACAAGTCTTACCTTATACTTATCCACACTTCCATCCACTGAAAACTTGGTCCGATAAAGTCACTTTCACCAAACAAATTTTCTTCCCTTAGGAAGAGAGACCAAGTCCCACATGTTGTTTCTCATAAGAGAATTATATTCTTCCTCCATTTCTTTATCCTATTCTAGAATTCGTAAAGCTAGTTTGAATGATTGAGGATCATAATCAATTGCAATATAAGGATGAGATAGTGAATTGTGTTGTCATCTTCTCCTCCTAGTATCTGAAGGATTCCCTGCCAATGGTCCTACTACATCCAATATCTACTGAGCCTATTTAGGTCTAGTGCAAGAAGATGTAGAACTAGAAGGAATTTAATCAACCTCATCAGTTTTTTGCCTCTACTTAGGTCATGGACAAACATCTTCCAATTTACTATCATCACTGTCACTCTCTTCAATGAAGGAGGAGGAAGGAGGAGTCAAAGAATTAAAGCTTGGACAACTATCCTCAAAGTGTACACTCATCTCATAGAAAATTTCACGTGTCTCTAGATCCATCAATTTGTAGGCTTTATGGGAGTCCACATAACAAACAAAGGTGCAAGGCTTACTTTGAGGTTCTAATGCCCTGTGTTTCTATGGAGGTAATCATGTGCATGCCAGACAACTAAAGACTCTAAAGTGATTTATAAAAGGTTTCCTTCTAGTCCAACCTTCAAAAGGAGTTACACCATTCAAAGCTTTATGACGACACCTATTTTGGATTTAATTTACACAATTCATTACTTCAGCCCAAAAAACTTAATCAAGAGACTTAATATAGTAGCATGCAAGTGGTCATCTCCTTGAGGGTTCTGTTCTTCCTTTTGGTAAGACCATTCTGCTATGGAGTGTATGGTATTGAATGTGGAAGGTCATTTCCCTCTTGAGTATAAAAGTCTACAAGTCTTGAGTTCACATACTCCCTTCCTTTATCTATTCAAAGAACCTTGATGGCTTTCTTTGACTAATTTTCTACTTGAGCTTTGAAGGTGAGAAATCATTCAAACACTTCACTCTTATGAGCCATGAAGAATACACAAGTATACCAAGAATAGTCATCATTGAAGGTGAGTGTATAGCTAGACTTTCCAAATGATGGCACTGGAAATGGGCCTACCACATCACTATGAACTAGTTCAAGAACACTTTGTCCTCTCCAAGACTTCCCCTTCTTAAACATTTTTCTGGATGCTTCCCAAGTTTGCAACCTAAACAAACACCTTCTAAAAATAGGACTTGAGGTAGACCATGAATCATATTCTTGTTGCTAAGCTATTGAAGATACCTGTAGTTGAGATGTCCAAATCTCTCATGCCACAATTTTCTTTCAGTATTTGAATGCATTAACAAGGCTTGTTCATTATATTTAAGCACAAAGGAAGAGAAAGTGTAAAGCCTTGAATCATGTTTAGCTTCACCTATTGCAATCATAGAGTCATCTTTAATGCTTTTTATAATAACTAAATCTGGAAGAAATTCAACCTTGTTTTCATCTCCATAGTGACTAATTTGGTAAACTAAAAGAAGGTTGGAGGTAAGATTAGAACATAGAGAACATCCTTGAACACTCCACTTTCCATCTCAACTTCACCTTTTCCTTCAACTTCCACTTTAGTATCATTTCCTACAAAGATGTGAGGTACATCTTAAAGTTTCAATGAAAAAAAATCTCTATTTGAAGCACCCATGTGATGTGTGACACTTGAGTCAATAATGCATGTCAATATCTTCTGTATTAATGGAGATTTAAAATATAGTAAAAACCCTTTTTCTGTAGATTTTGGAGTTACAATTTTATTCAGGAAGGGTTTAAAAAGATATGGAAATTTTACATTGAAAATTCGAATGGTTTGTTGAATTTTCCCTATCAAAGTTTTGGTCAGAACTCTGTCAAAAAAATTATATTAAACAAATTTGTGTTATGTGAAATTTGTTTTAAAAGAAAATCTTTTATATATATATATATATATATATATATATATATATATATATATATATATATATATATATATATATATATATATATATATATATATATATATATATATATATATGGGGTGGGGCTAGCACACCTCAACCTCCCATTCCTTACCTTTAAAGCGGCTTACTACTACTAACTAATGGACTACCATAGTGGTAGTACTATGTACTATCATAGCTACATGCCCCTATGGTAGCCGTAGAGTGGCCACAAGCCTTTATAAAATATGACTTGTTTTAAATAAATAATATTTTTAATATACATTTTATAATTTATTTTATTTTATGTTTTTTTTAAATATTATTAAAAATTAATAATATTTAAAATTTTAATTATTATTTATTTAATAATTTTATTAATAAATTTCATTAATACTGATTATTTTAATAAAAAGTAAATTAAAGACTAATATGATTATCTTATATGGTTATTGATTAATTTAATTAAATGTAATGTAATTAAGTTTAATTAATAATGGAAGTTGTTCTATAAAGTTTTAAAATTTATTTAATTATTATTAATAATTTTGATTTTTAATGGAATTGAAAATTATTTTATTTAAAAATCGATAATTATTATTTTGATAATTTAATAAATAACTACCATTAGAGTATTCTTAGAAAATTGACTTAAAATCAAATAGGTGTAATTCTATATCTTATTCAAATATAAGAATGGGTTATACTACAAGGGTAAACTATGAATCTCATCTACTTGAAACATGAGTTAAACTGGAAATTGAAACCATATTTTCAACTGAAAAATATGTTTTCAAAATCAAAACCAAACTATGAAACCTACACTATGTTTTCTATATGTTGTTTATGCTTTTGGGTTCGGGTTGACTAGAGTGTTGACCAATTTTAGGATGTCTACTAGAGGCTTAGGAGTTCTGTGATTATGGTATTATGTTGAACCTACTTGACTTGTAATGCCCCGTCAAGTGATCCAAAGAATTTCACTAAGTTTGCCAAACAATTTTTTTTTTTGAAACATGAAAGATAAACCATTCACAACTTATACATAGTAACAGAAGCATTAGCAAAAATTCAATAAAAGCAAACATAACATACATAACAGGTTTTCATTCTTTATGGATCCCTTAATGTTGAATCACATCTAATCATAACTATTCATCTAACATCACATCCTTAGCAATGATACATCCAATATTCTTAAATTACATTTTTGATTCCTTAATCATTCACTGTACATGCCAAACGGTATGAAAGGCTTGAAAGAATAAACATCCATGTAAATAAAGTACATCATCATACTAACTCTAATCCATGATGCAATAACATACATGATACATCATCATAAAAGATATAAACATCCATCATAAAAGATAACCATATAACACAAACATGAATAACTAAGTGCACGGTTCCTCCCAACCATTAATAGCATCATTAGACCATCATGGATCCTAGCTATCCCTCCATGCGTAACATTCCAAATCACCAAAGAGATCATCGGTATTAACATAGTAGGAATGTCACACCTAAACATACTACATCATATACAGAAAGTAATCTAACATGCAAATATAAGCATAAAATAACATCATCTAGCATATACTAATCATCAATGAAAGGATACATATCCACCATCATGAAGGACGCATTGGCCATGATGTCTCAATAAATCTCAAATGATAAGAGTGGAAAAACAGTACCACTCGACCGCATGGTACCTAAGTGGTCCACTCCCACCATGCTGAGGAGATAATCTCAAGTCCCAAATAGGCTATCCAAAGTCACATAGCATAAGAATACTCTCTAAGTCTTGAAATCCTAAAAGTATACTAACTCAAAGGTTCCAAACACAAATTTGACATCTAATTCCTAGAGGCACAACAATAAGTACACTACTAGAGGTACACAAAATCTATAGAGGAGACTCAAGTTACATACTAGGGAGTGTCATCACATATCTACTTGAGGTACCCTGGACTAGTCTCTCATTAGATCCCGGACCCTCAAGCGTTGAGTTACCCTAGACTGGTTACTCTGAACCTCGAACCCTCAACGTGGCACATGTGGAAACCAAGAAGCCCTCTTAAGAAGATGAGGCACTCATTCCATCCTTAGTCTATATAAGCACTCAAGGCATGGATGGATCAAATATCTCTAACTTATCTTTTTAGTGTGTTTCCCCCCATAAATTTTAATTACTAGATTATCACTTATTACATAACTTGCATTAGGTTACCCTGGTACTGACCACTTTGGGCCCCGAACCCCTATGCAAGCCACTCCCATAGTCATGTACCTAGACAACCTCTCCTAAGCACATAAATCCATAGTTGTGTCCTAGACCACAACACTCATAAAGATCAAACTCGATTCCTTAACAGGCAACCTGATAATAAGATGGTTCTCCCATCCAAGAACACATAAAAGCTCCACAAAATAAACTTCATAAATATAATCTCCAATATGAATCACAATATCCATTGGTTCTTAACAAGCAACCAAAATATATCTCAAAATCATACTGATCAAAGACTCCAAAATGGTTGAGTCAAAACATGTCACAACATGACATCAGGGTAAAAACACAAACCTGTGTCACCTTTTATAAAGAAACGTGATATCGGAATGTGACAGTTCAACATTAATGACAAAAAAAATGGTATTTTTGTTTAAAATATGAAGATGATGTAAACAGATGAAATGTGTAGAATTGGAGGAACTTTATGCCTATAATTTTTATAATTTTTTTGAGTAAGAATTTATTCATTTTATTTTATTTTGAAGTCACTTTTTTAATGGTAAAAAATATAGGGTGTAGTTCCCATCAAAGAAGTATACGAAAATCATCTTTTTTAATTCTGATTTGAAAATATCTTTTGGATAATATGTATAGCTAGTGCACAAGAAAAGAAATAATTATTTTTGATGTATATTTTATTTTTTATAAGTACTCAAGTTCGACCTTATCAAAATGCAATAGTTTTTTCCCTCCCGTCAAAACTTTCTTATCAAATCTATACCTTCTTGAAAAAAAATTACATATTCATGAAGAGGATTCTCTCCTCTAGAGATAAATAAATTTTTAAAATTTTTTTGATATGATTTACTATTTTTTTTCCTTTTTTGAGGGAGCATCTTCTGAAATGTTGAAATATTGACTTATAATACTTTGAGATTATAACATATTATAACTAATCAAAACACTCAAAAATTTATATAATGATGATATTGAATCTAAGATCTATAAAAGGGTATTTTTAGTTTTTGAAAAAAAAGAGTTTTGATAGAGAAATGAGATTTGACCAAAATAGGTTTTGGTATCACAAATGGTGACATAGATCTGTGCTTTTACCCATCATCAATAAATAAATCAATAGTTCAGTCCCATCAAGGCGACCGGAAAGTAATGAAAGGATAACTGATCGATGACTCAAAAATGGTTAAGTCAAGTGTCTCAAATACATATAACTCAGCTTCACTCAAGAAGTCTGATGAGTAATGACAATCAGTAAATACAAACATCTCATAGAGCATACCATCACATAACCATGGTTGGGTTTAGAAAGATTGAGACCAAATAACATCAACATACCATCACATCTCATAACACCCAAGCCTTTGGTAACAACCTAAAACTAGTCAACACTCTAGGACCACCTCAAAATCCCAAAACACAAACCATTTACATACAAAAATGCAAGTTCCATGTTTGGGTTTAGCTCTGAACACACAATGTCAGTTCACCGCAAAGTTCCAATTTCCATTTCAGTGTGATTTTTCAAATTTAAAGAGGCACAGCTTATCCAATATAGTTTAACCCTTTCATTTCAACAAATAGAATACAAAATTACCCCAATCAAATGCTCAAAATAAATAAAGACGCAAATACATGTTTCAGTTTTCTCTTGAAGATACATGGTTAGGTCAAATAGGAGGTTTTCTATCTTAGTTTTAAGTATATTCCAAGTGTATAAGTCTCTTTTGTTGAATCTAAGATCAACCCATTATCTCCTCGAATAAGACATATTAATGTTCTAGGAGACAATCATTTACTTATCTACATCATTGATCTAATTTCCATTTAATCAAAACATTCACATGACTTCACTAGAATCAATTAAATAAAACTTCCTTAATTCTAAGATGTCTACCATTTTCAAGTCATTAGGTTACTTCTTATCAACTTTTAAATAATTAATTTACAATCGATATTACGAATAATCATAACAATTAACACTCTATTGCATAACTTTAATTATCAATCAAATTAAATTAATAATTGCATAGCTATATCAACAACTCAATGAATATTAGTTGATTAATAATTGACGGTAATTTAGTAAATTAAAAATCAACTATATTCTAATCCATTAACATTAATAATTTAACAATAACAAGTTATAATAAAAATCTCATTAGTAAATCTCCAATACCAGATTCATCATTACTTTAAATATCTCGATTAAAATTCCACCTATGTACGTTGATTAGCAATTCAAGTGATTATCCTCCTTCAATTATTTACCAATCTAATTTAATTAGATTAGTTGATTAATCATAATAAACCAATTAAAGGTTAAGTTCACTTCGAAGTGTTAACATTAACAAATAATAATAAACTTGTGATTAAATATTATAATAACAAGTTTATTAAAACTTATTAATAATCAATATTGTCAACTTGTCAATAAACATTGCTAAATAACATAATTATTATGACATCAACATTAATATTAATAAATATTCATAACATTAATTATCTTAATTAATTAATACTAAAACTCTAAATAATAAAAACGTGACCACAATATAAATTATTAATACAATCTTAAATTATATCAAAAATTTATTAAAAAAAATAAACATAAACTAGTTTATACACTACAATCTCATGCACAACCTAATAACCTTGTAGAAAGCCGATAGCAAGTAAAGGATGGTCCTGCAGCCCTTGTATAAAGGGACTGATGGTTTAATATCACGTGCGGCTAATCACAGAGCACAGTATGCTCATGCGATGTGGGATAGTTAGGAAGGAGGGTGGGGTAACATTGCTTAGTTTAGTACACATTTATCATTCATCTGTACACAAAATGAGTTGACAGTTAACTAAATAATAGGCAGAGAGATTTCCTACAGTGTCATGAGATTCCTCAAGGAACTGAGATCTGGTATGGAACCTGACAATTTATTGCTTCCTAGCAGCAAGTGAGTTAGTGCTGTTAACTATGCTAAAATTGGAGGAATGTTGCCAGTGAGACCAAAGTTTGTTAGATTAATCGTATTGACTCTTGACGGGTTGATTTTGTTGCAAATGATACCTGTGCATGGATGACCCATGGATCTCCTCCAAACCAATCATCCAGAACATTGATTGAGCTTGCTATTTTTCTGATAGCTATTACTGTCAACGTAAATTAATTCCAAAGCAAAGCATGGTCAGCACCGACCAGATGCTTCCAGAAGGCATGTGCGGCCATCCCTCGAACTGCCAACTAATCTCATTAAAAACATTACCAAACTCTTCTCTAGAATACTCTGTACATTCAGCTATAAATAGACTGGCTGGGCCTGGAGTTTAGCAGCGCTCATTTCCTGAGTCTTTTGCTATGTTAAATTCTCTCTGTTTTTTGTTCATGGTATCAGAGCTTATGGTAAATGATCCAAAAGTCTTGAGAGAGCAATGAGTGAAATATTGTGATTGAAAGATGCGGAGTGAAAGATTGTGATATGATTGCTAATGTCTTGTGAAGAAGGCTGCTGTTGTGAGAAGGCTGCCCATTATGGAGCTGGATTGAAGTTCTGTGAATGTTAATTTGTTAAGTGAGCTGAAAGAGGAAAAAAGTGTTGCAAAGGAGATCCAAAGAAATTTCCTCAAAAGAGATTGTTCTCATGTGTGAGGGTGAATGTTCAAGGCATTGTGAAAGATGATTGATATTGTCTTTGAATGGAAGATGGTTGGTGGTGTATTTGGGCAAAGAATGTGATTTGTGATGTAGCTAGTTAACGAGGCAACATATTGTGTTAAAGGATAACTCGTGCTAAAGAAAGATATTGCTAGAAGGAAGAGAAAATGGAAAGTATGATATTGTTGGAAATGTGTGAAATTGGAGTGGATAATCAAAAATAAAGAAGCATTGCTGATTTGAAGCAACTCAAGAGTGTTGGATTGCTATTAATGCGGGCATGTCAAGTTGTTATTCATATGTTTGTGCGATGTGGAGCAACTTTGTGCAAGCGGGAGAGCCAAAGATTGCATACATATTTCTAATGTGACAAGAAAATATCAAGGGAGTGCTATGAGAAAGAGAGAAGCCATGAAAAGAAGGAAGCTAAAATTGAAGGTGAAAGCTAATTTTGTTATTATTAATAGTACTTTATTTTGAAATAGGTGTGGAGTATTATAAATCAGGTGTAGGAGTTAGCATTCATTAGGAAAAGAGATGGCATGCTAGAGTTTGTTGTCATGGTGCAAAGGTTTGTGTGTGTGCTGATTGGATAAAAGTGTTGAGATTGGAAGTGAAATTTTGTTTGTCTAATTGTGAAGAATATGATAGTGGTCATGAAATAGAAGTTGGTTGCATTGATATCCCCCAATCAAGTGATGAAAATTGAATTAGTAATGATTGTTAATGGGCTATGTGAATGTATGGGGTGCATTATCGGTTGTGCCCGACACCCTCAAGGTTTTTTGGTTTGACATATTGATGAACCATGTATGTGAAAAGGATTCCTATAGAACTGGCGAGTACAGCGGCTGGGTACCCATGTATCTTGGTAGATGGATTTCTTTTTATATGGACTCAATAATTAGTTTGATGCAGGTACAAAAGAGAAAGGCCCAGAGTAATGATAGTTTCCCCGTAGTGATGATTCGTGGTCATTAGAATCAGTGAGTGCTTGGTTTGTGGTAATCCAAAACCACTTGAGTGCTTGAAGTTTGTGGTGATCTTAAAACCACTTGTGTGATGTTTGAGAAGTTTGTGGTGAATTTAAAACCACTTTGATATTGCATCGGTTATGGGTAATCCGTACAAAATCTAGAGTGATTATGATGAGGGAAACAAGATGAGTGAAAGCATTTGATAATTGATTGTAAATGGGTACCTAACAAGGCCTTAGGCCAGGACCCATCATATGTAGATTATGGGGGGATATTTAGATATTAGATATTTAGTATAGCTATTGTAATTAATTTAGGGGGGATGTCAACGTAAATTAATTCCAAAGCAAAGCATCTGGTCGGTGCTGACCATGCTTTGCTTTGGAATTAATTTACGTTGACATCCCCCCTAAATTAATTATCATATTTTTTGTTTCTTAGAAATCCCTCCAACTGCCAACTAATCTCATTAAAAACATTACCAAACTCTTCTCTAGAATACTCTGTACATTCAGCTATAAATAGACTGGCTGGGCCTGGAGTTTAGCAGCGCTCATTTCCTGAGTCTTTTGCTGTGTTAAATCATCTGGGTGCATCATATTTTGAACATCCTTGATCTGAAATTATTCTGGCGCATTTATAAAAAGGTCCCGCTTCTGATCCTTTTTGAGGATGTAATGTTATGTTTACGGAATCAATTTCCAGCTAATTGTAAAACTCTTCTATACAACTAGGCATTGCAAAAATGAAGTGAATTTTAGGCAGTTAGTTATTAGATGACCGTTGATGGAGACTTGGAAACTAATGTTAAATGAGGGGCAATGTTCTCAACCACCGGATGGGTAAGATCGACGCATAAAGATGTACACCATTCTATGCATGGATGGGAGGCTCTTCACCATATTGGGCTTATTTTAGTAGCGACAAGTTCAGATAATCAAGTATCTTACATACCAAAGCATAAATGCCAATTTTCGCTGATGTTTTTGCATATGCTCCTTAGGAATAGAATGGAATCCGGGTGGATAATATTCTTCAGATTCGGGAGTGCCTAGTGGTGGTACGAGCTATGAAATTCCCATAGCAGGTTGTTCAGGGTATGGTGGTGCAATTGCCTGAAATGTTCCATAGTGTGGTTGATCTCTCAAATCCTCTCAACCTCGTCAGAAGTAGATCTCTTCATGTTTACAAATGGATCTGAACCCGGAACATCTACAGTAGACCAATGCTGACTAATGTTATCCTCTCGCTCAAGCTCTACCAATTACTAATGATTGCAGATGTTTCTTTTTAGGGCTTGTTCACATCTGCTGGCTTAAATGGCCTTCAAACTAAGGTTTGTAGAATGATTAATAGTAAATAGTGATTGATCAGCCATTCTAACCTTTTAAATGATACTTTGAAATGCAGAAATGGGTTTCATATCTATGCTTTTCTGTGGGAAGCTGCTATGATTTACATTGTGGGACAACTACACCTGGACAAGTCAATAGACTGCATTTCCATGGACCAAAAACCTTCGAATTTTACTAGTGCTCTACCTATCACTGGTTCTCTAGGGTCTACAATGTCCATATACCCTGCAAAAATTGATATGTAGCTATTCCAATTTTTTATAAAAAAAAAAAATTCACCAAAATATCTACACTCTTGACTCTTGTTGCTTCTGTTAACATATGTTCTCATCGAATTAGGTCTTAATGCATACATCCTACACAATAAACACTTGTTGATAAAATCTACCGAACTGGCTACAGTTTTATACTGATTCTTGACAAGATCCCCGTAGCTAGGCTTCAGGGTCATCGATCGATGTATAAGAAGACAAGAAGAATAGATCCATTATTGGGAAGCCAAATGAACACAACAAAGATTACTAGGAAGGAGGATAGATTCACATATTTAAGGACCTGTGCATTCAAAGATAATGATGTGGCTAGTATAGTTTGAACAGTGTTAAGGGTTCTTCACAAGCTATGAGAGCATATAGCATATACCTTCGTTCCCACAAAAGACAATCTACATCCCAACATGCAATGAATAGTGATGTGTAAGGGACAACATAGATATCGAAGGCATCAATAATCAATCGCATACAAACTCTTATATCAAAGGGAAAATTCAAGAGTATCATGAAAGTAGACAGTCACCGTGCAAATTTTAGGAATATTAGTATTCAGAGGCATTTTGAGTCTGTACCTCCACATATTTGAAAGTCCAACGATTGATCAGCTTAACATTGGGTTGTGGTAAGGTCGCCTCCATAACTTCTCTACCTCTATACCCCTCTGCTCGTCTCTCTCCTTCTTCAACATCCGCCATTCTTCCAATACTCCCACCTCCCAGTGAGTAGGAGTGCTTGTAGAAGCATATCAGAATGTCCATATACACTAGGAGAGCCTATTTATAGAGGCCTCTAAGATGCACCTAGAATGTGTCTAGAAAGAACTAGAAGGTAAGCGACAACTAAGCACATAATTTTCACGATAGGAAGATAAATATGATGAGGTGTCAAGAATGTTGTAGACACCATGTGCTCAAATAATACACTAACTCCTAAGTGTGCACAACGTGTGCATACTTAGAGTGCAAACTTCTGTGTTTTCTACATGACAACTCCCAAGCAATTTGCAAACTCCTATGTGAACAAATATTAAAATAATTACCCCTTTTTTCAAAAAAAATTAATGCATATTAATAAATTTAATATGCATTTTACTCTTTTCAATTTAATTAATTAATTTATTAAATCTTATGGACTAACTTTAATAATTCCACTTATTTAATTTAAATATATTTAATATTTTATTCACATGCACCCATCATAAAATCTAGAATCTTTTAATAATTTTAATATCTTTTCCACTTTAAATTCATTTTTGAGACTTAATTTATAAAATATTTATTAACTTAAGTAATAATATTATTTAGCATTTATTAAAAATGAACACTAAATATATTATTATTAAAATAACTATTGTCTCATTCCAAATTTAAACTTATAACTTTTACTTCCAAATAAATTCTTCTAACTTGATTTTTTTCTATTTAATTAATTTTCAAATTAATTAAATAAAATCAAATATTAATATATCACTTTCCAACTTTTAAAATTATAACTCTTATCTTTAAATTTAATTATTTTATTTAATTAATTTTTTAATTAATTAAATATAATAAATATGAAAATATTAAAATATCATATTAATTTTCTATTAAATTAAACCATTAATTAAATCTTTTAATTAGGCTTAATTAATAAAAAATTCTCTGAGAAAGAGTTCGGTAGAAATGTGACTAAGGGGCAGGAACTACATGACTTAACCATTTTAAGCCTTCGATCAATATTTTTGGGATACTTTCCAGTTGCTTTGATGCAGGGAGTTCGAAGAGTCATAACTTTTGACTCGAATCTAGGTTTTCTTAGAATTTTTTGGGTTTTTTTAAAAATCTATAGTTCAGGTGGATTTGAACTTGGCTATCTTTGTTAGGGCCATTTTGACTATTTTTTTGAGAGCCAGAAATTCCATCTCGACCTCCAAATTTCACTTTTAAAATATCTTAGATGTTTTTAAAATTTTTTTTCTCTGTAATAAATTTGAAATTTCCTTCTAAATTTTGCAGATTAGTTGGTAATTTACCCTTTTGGATTAAAAGGTAGATTTAGGAAACTTAAGATTTACTTTCCGAGGTTTTTTAGAAGTTACCAAAAAAGGCATATTTTTCTTATGGTCAAAATTTGCCAAATTTGGAAATTTCCTATTTTTGTAGTAGTTGTTATTTATTGGAGTTAGAGATCCATGTAGAGGGAGTTTTGGAGGAATAAAGAACTGAAAGTTTGAAACTATATTGTGTTTGTTATGAATTTATTAATTTCTATGTGTTGAGATTAGCCTCCTACATCATTTGGTATCAGAGCGGTAAGATGGCTGGGAGAGGAAGAGGAAGAGGAGGCATCATGTTGATGCAAAGATTGGTACTAGATATGCAGAGGGAGATTGACTGACTCAATGAGTAACTAGATAATCAAGAAATACAAAGAGGAAATGGTACTAATGAAGAGGGAGAAAATGAAGATGAGAGACTGGGGGAAATGAGCTATGAAGATAGAGTTCTTAGGGCTTTAGAAAGAAGGAGTGAAGCAACAAAAACTGATGTTTTAGACTATGCTGGTAATCTTAAGCCAAAATAATTAATAGACCGGCTGAATGAGATGGGAAATTTTTTCGAATGGAAGCCCATGATAGAAGAAAAAAGATGAAGTTTGTATGCACAAAGCTAAAAGGACATGCAATGATATGGTGGGGTCACCTCCAAAAGTAACGAGTTAGAAATGGAAAGGAGAAGATTAAGACATCAACCAAGATGGAGAAAAAGTTGAGAGAAAAATTCTTACCCCTAGATTATTGACAAACCCTCTTTTGCAGATTCTAGAATTTGAAGCAAAACTTGTCCTCAGTGTAAGACTATACAAATGAGTTCTACAAGCTATCCATGTGCATAGAACATCTAGAAAATAGTGAGTAGATGGTTGCTAGATATGTTTATGGCTTGAAATTCTCTATTCAAGATGAACTGAGCATGCATTGTGTTAACAATATGGAGGAAGCCTACCAACTAGCTCTAAAGGTTGAAGAAAAGTAGGATAGGCAATATAACGAGAGGAATAGAGGTGGTTGAAGGGGTATATCAACTCCATTTCGAGGAGGTTTTAATAGTGGCCATAGTGAGAGTTTTCAAGGCTCTAAAAAGATTATAGATGCTAGGTAGGATCCTCTGAATCAAGAAAGAGGAAGGGGGTTTTAGTGAGGTCAAGGATATGGAAGTGGAAGAGGCTATGAAAACTAGAGAAGGCCTTTTACTTGTTTTAGGTGTAGAGAAGAAGACCACAGGGCTTTTGAGTGTTCCAATTTCAACATGAAATATAGAAATCAAGGAGGGCCATGTAGAGTGAACCTAGCCTAGGCTGACAATGAATCTAAACAAGAAGTACCTAAAGATATGGGAGAAAGTTTCATGATGAGAAGTACAATGATTATTCTAGCCAAGGAGGATGTAGAGGAGAAGAGCATTGATTATTCTTAGCTCAAGACCAACATATTTTGAACCAGGTGTTCCTCAGGGGAAAAGGTATGTCAAGTAATTATAGATGGAGGTAGTTGTGAGAATATGGTTTCTAAAGAAATGGTAGATAAAATAAATCTTCAATTTGAAAAGCACTCTCATCCTTATCGGATTGCATGGTTTAAAAAGGGAAGTGAATTCACAATAGATAAGAGATGTCGTATTAAATTTTCCATAGGGAAGGTCTACAAAGATGAGCTATGTTGTGATCTGATTCTGATGGATGCATGCCATGTCCTCTTGGGTCGTCCTTGGCAATATGACTGAAATGTTGTTCATAATGGGGAAAAGAATACTTACACCTTTTGGGAGGATGGATCTAAGGTAGTCTTATTACCTCTAAAGGGTGATAAAAAAACTGAAAGTATGCTATCTGAAAAGGAATTTGTCAAGGAGATGAAAGTGACAAGGTGTTGTTATGCATTGGTAGTACAAAAGGGGAAAGAGGAAGACTTGATTATACCACCAAAAGCAACTATAGTGTTGGAAGAATATTTAGATGTCATTCCAGAGGAGCTACCTAATGGACCTCCCCCAAAATGAGATATCCAACATCATATTGATCTTATTCTAGGAGCTAGTCTCCCCAATCAAGCAGCATATAGAATGAGTCCCACCCAACATGCAAAACTAGACAAACAAGTGACCGTGCTCATACAAAAGGGTTTAGTACAAGAAAACATGAGCCCTTGTGTTGTCCTAGCATTATTAACTCCAAAGAAAGATGGGAGATGGAGGATGTGCACAAATAGTCAAGCCATCAATAGAATAACCATCAGGTATATCACACATTTGGATGACATGCTAGATGTTCTTGTTGGAGCAAAGTATTTCTCTAAGATTGATCTACGAAGTGGGTACCATTAGATCCACATACAAGAGGGCGATGAGTGGAAAATAGCTATAAAAACTAGGGATTGTTTGTATGAGTGCAAGGTTATGCCTTTTGGTTTATCCAATGCACCTAGTATTTTTATGAGAGTCATGAACATTGTGTTGCGTCCCTACATTGGTAAGTTTGTAGTAGTTTATTTTGATGATATACTAATTTTTAGTGAGGGAAGGGAAGAACATCTACAACACTTGAGGATAATACTGGGGGTATTGAGGAAAGAAAAGCTCTACGCTAATTTAAATAAGTGTAGGTTCATGCAAGAAAGCTTGGTTTTTCTAGGATTTGTCATTTCTGCAGATGGTGTCAAGATGGATCTAGATAAAGTTCAAGCCATTCTTGAATCGCCTAGTCCATGTAGTATCACTGAGGTGAGAAGTTTCCATAGCTTGACTACTTTCTATAGAAAGCTCATTTGTAATTTCAATAGCATTGTAGCAGCTATGATAGATTGCACTAAGGGTCGAGAGTTCTCATGGGCCAAAGAGGCTGAAGAGAGTTTCCAATACCTAAAGAAGAAGGTCATTGAAGCTCTAGTACTAGCTCTACCAGATTTTGACAAATTGTTTGAAGTGGACTGTGATGCCTCACATGTGAGCATTGGTGTTGTACTTAGCCAAGAAGGTAGACCCATTGCCTTTTTTGGTGAAAAATTGAATGATGTGCAGAAGAAATATTTTTATGTATGATATAGAATTCTATGCAATTGTGCAAGCCTTGAGGCACTAGAAGCTTTATCTAGTACCCAAATAATTTGTGTTGTTTACAGAACATATTTCTCTAAAATACTTGAACACACAAAAGAAATTGAACACTAGACATGCAAAGTGGTCTCTTTCCTACAAGGGTATACCTTTGTTCTAAAGCATAAATTAGGGAAACATAATCAAGTTGCAGATGCCTTGAGTAGGCAAGTTGTTCTTCTAAATATCATGGAAATAGAGGTGGTTGGATTTGATGCAATCAAAGACTTGTATGAGTTTGATAGTGACTTTTTGGAAGTTTTTGATCAGTTGAAGAATCCAGTACTTGGACATGCAAACACTATTCAAAGTGATTATCTAATGCAAGATGGTTACTTATTCAAGAGAAAGCAGCTATGTGTTCCTATAGATTCAATGCGAGAAAATATTATTCGGGAATTTCATAGTAGCAGTATGGCTAGGCATTTCGAAAAGGATAAAAAACTAGCTTTAGTGGAAAATAAGTACTATTGGCCAAAGATGAAGCAAGATATCACCAGGTTTTTGGAGAGGTGTTGAGTTTGTCAACTAGCCAAAGGGCACTCCCAAAACACTGGATTATACATGCCATACCAGTACTAGTTAGACCATGGAAAAATTTGAGTATGGATTTTGTATTAGGGTTGCCGCATACATGGTGAGGTAATGACTCTATTTTTGTAGTTGCGGAAAAATTCTCAAAAATGGTTCATTTCATTGCTTGTAAGAAAACTAGTGATGCTACTAGGGTGGCTAAGTTATTCTTTTTTGAGATAGCTAGTTTGCATGGGGTTCCAAAAATAATCACTTCCAACTGAGCTACCAAGTTCTTGAGTCATTTTTTGGTGCACGTTATGGAAGAAAATGGGAACAAAATTACAATTCAATAGTGCTTACCATCCACAAATAGATGGACAAACAAAAGTTGTCAATTAGAGTTTGGGTAATCTATTGTAATGTATTGTTGGAGAGAAGCATAAACAATGGGATTTGGTACAACCTCAAGAAAATTTTTCCTATAATGGCTTAATGAACATGTTAATTGACAAGTCACCATTTCAAGTCATTTATGGACATAACCCTTAGGGTGTTCTTGATTTGGTGCAACTCCCTTTGGGTGACAGAGTTAGTGATGATGAAGAAGTCTTTGTAGAGCAGCTCCACTAGTTGCAGGAAGATGTACGAAAAAAGTTGCAGGATAGAAATGATCGGTACAAAGCTTCTACAGATGCTACTCATAGGTATCAAGTTTTTAATGCAGGGGATCTAGTGATGGTTTATCTTAGAAAGGACAAGTTTCCTACTAGGACTTATCATAAATTAAAATATAAGAAAATTGGTCGCTACAAGAGTTTGAAAAAGATTAATGATAATGTGTATGAGGTAGAGCTCCTAAGTGGTCTTGATATATCTCTTGTGTTTAATATTTTTGATTTGTATACTTTCCATCGTGATGACACCTTTGTTGAAAACAAGGGTGAGGTAGACTAGACACACATGATAACCATCTAAATGGAAGTAGTTTGAGGATAGGAACTTGTAGGAGCTTTGTTCTTTTCAAGTAGGGGAGAATGATGCAAGGAGTTCAGAGAGTCATAACTTTTGACTCAAATCTGGATTTTCTTAGAATTATCTACTTTTTAAAAAAATCTATAGTTGAGAATTTTCCTAGAATTTTTGAGAGCCAAAAATTCCATCTTGACCTTCAAATTTCAATTTTAAAATATCATAGGTGTTTTTAAATTTTTTCTACTTAGCAATAACTTCAAATTTTTTTTTTAAATTTTAGAGATTAGTTGGAAATTCTCCTTTTTAGATAAAAGGGTAGATTTAGGAAACTTAAGATTTTCTTTCTGAGGTTTTCTTGAAGTTACCAAAAATGGCCTTTTTTTCTACGGTCAAAATTTTTCAAATTTGGAAATTTCGTATTTTTGTAGTTGTTGTTCTTTATTGGAGTTAGAGATCAATGTAGAGGGAGTTTTTGAGGAATGAAGAACTGAAAGTTTGAATTTGTATTGTTTTTTTTATGAATTTATTAATTTCTGCGTGTTGAGATTAGCCTCCTACATCATGCTTGTAGAGAACTAATGGGTTATTGTGATTTATCTTATGATACTTTCTAGTCACTTGTATAGGACTAAGGTGATATTATATGATTCTTGATTTTTTATTTCATGAGCTTAGGTTAGGTTATCTATACGTAATGTCAAGAAGTGGCTTGCAATGAAGGCTAGGCTCCTAAGTTGTTGCTAGGGTAACCCATTGTAAGTTGTTTAATAAGTGAAAACACTTCATTGAATGAGAGTAAAATGAACCTAATAAGATTCTTTTTATGTTCTCATCCATGCCTCGAGTGCTAGTATAGACTATGATGGGAGTAGAGAGAATTCTTGGTTGCAACCATGCATTGTTAGTACACCTTGTTAGTATGAAAGGATACTAGTGTTGCACGGGATCACTAAGGGGTCGGGGTCCTAAGAGACTGCCACAATAACTCTAGCATTGATTCATGTGATGAAACTTGCCTACTTACATAGTAGGTGTTCTACATGTCTGTGTTGCCTCTGGGTCTAGATGTCATTTTATCTTGGAACCTTTGAGTTAGATTACTTTTAGGGTTTCTTGGACTTAGAGAGTAGTTTTGATATTTGGATCAATATCCTACTTGGTACTTGAGAATATCTTCTTAGCATAGTGGTATTGGGCCTTTTGCGTTCACCATGGAGTTAAGTGGTAGTGCTTTTTACTCTTACCATTGAGATCTACCCATTGATGTTGTACCTCGAGTTCCTTGTCTACATTTTCTTTCATTATATTCTTGTGTATTAAGATGGATGGTTTCAGTTATTGTATTGTACTTTTCTTTATAGATCCAGAAAGGATGATGTAATCTATTCTTACAATTGTATATTCCTTTATCCTTTCGTATCTGGTGACATGTACAGTGGATGATTGAGCATCCAAAATTTTATTGCCAAGTGGCATTTGGAACAATTGTATATTATTTAAATGGACATTAGGTTTTTAATTATTCTTTCAAGTGGATTAGGTAATTGTTAGAATTAATATTAACTAAATTTAAATGTAATTCAAAGTCTTGGGATCCTTAAGGAATGTAATTTTTTTTTTTTGCTTGATTATGATTCTATGTTATTACATCTGCTACTTTAATGTTTGATGTGTATGTTATTCTTTCTTTAAAAAAAGAAAAAATATTCAAAAAATTTAGTAAAACTTTAGGTTAATTCTTTTGGATCCCTTTGTAGAGCATTAGATCTACTATCAGAGCTCGAGTTCTACATTGGGAGCTCTGGGCATATTGGAATGCCACTAGTTGTTAACTAGTTGGACTAAAAAAAATTTAAACTATCATGTACATCTACAACAAACTAAAACTTGAACTAGATGAACTAAAAAAAAACTTAAACTTTTACTTGTATATTTTTGAGCTTGAATAGTTAAGCTTCAAAACTAAAACCTAAAATTGGGCAAAACTGAAAAATAAACTTATTGTTTTCAAAACATGTGTCTTTTATATATGCCTTATAGTAGTAGGATTTATGGTTATTATAGCATCTTGTATCTTGGATATTACTGTAGGATGGTATTTGGGATGAGATCTTCTATTAGAGGTCATAGCCTTAGCAGTGGTAGAGGTTGTGGATGAGGTAAAGACATCAGTATACATGACTCTATCCATGAAGACATTAATCAGGAAGAGGGTAGGGAAGAGCATGTTAATGAGCAAAAAGAAAAGAACCATAGAGAGCAAGAGGCTGATTCAGAGTAAGTTGACCAAAGGCAAATGATGAAGACCATCATTGATCGCCTACCTGCTCTTCAAGGTCTTGATCACGATGGGACACAGCAGGCAAAATATGAGAAAAGACCTAGGTCTAGGACTACTTAGAGAAATCAATAGAGATTGATTGTATTTGCTTGGATGAAGGACCTTCAATGGTCCAAAATCAAACCCTTTAATGGGTTGGGTTCAATTTATGTAGTCGAGCAGTGGCTTATTGCTCTTGATAGGGTTTTTCTATTTAGGACTTTGACTTTAATGTCAAAGTAAGGTTTCTTGCTAACAACCTAGAACTCTTTAGAGCCACTTAGTGGACTATCAAAGAGAAGAAACTATGTATAGACATGAATAATGTCACATGGGAGTTATTTCTATAAAAATTCCATGAGAGATTCCTACCATAGGAATGAGACTAACATAGGGCAGATGAATTCCACAACTTGAGATAGTTCACTATGACTATAGTATAGTATAAGTGCAAGTTTTATGAGCTCATATCCTTTTTGGGAATTAGTGATAAACTAATGCAATTGGTGCAACATTTCATCAGAGGATCGAATAACCATCTAGTTAGGGATGTTAAGGTATTTGAACCCAAAACCCTCAAAGATGTGGTACATTAGCCATTCTTGTAGAGAAGAGTGTTAACCTATGTCATGGGGGTTTCTTCGGAGCACCTATAGTATCAAGATCTAAGGGTAACAAAAAATTAGGTGGTGGTAGGAAACTGCCTTTTGTGGGTAGTCAGTAGTAGGGAAGATCTTATCCTCCAACTTAGAACACTGATGATGGTTTTATCTATAAGAACTATTGCAACATGCACTCTAATAAGCACAACCAATATGGCTAGCCATCTCAGAGTATTCATTCTTATCCTTGTGGGGGTAGTGCTCAATATTCTAGTACACCTAGAGTGTAGAGGATTTTTCATGAAGAGGGTGGACAAGATAGACACAAGTTGTCCCATTGCCCTCAAGGGAAATCACAATTCTTAGGTCAGAGACCTTGAGCTTTAGAACCTATAGTTGGAGACATGGGTAGGTTCAAGAGAGTGTTCTCAGTGGTGTCGCATCCTCCTATAGGAGAAAGAATCCAATGGGAGCCACACAGTGAGTTCTTTAGTTTTACCATTCTTGTAGGCTTCCAAGAGTAAGCCTATATCTAGGGGCATAGCAAGGGTGGATGTAGTGCCTACCTCCTAGTTTGCATTTTGTTATTATTTCCAAACTCTTTTAGGCCAATTATATGCTTGATGAGTAGTAGGACTATTTTGAGATTATCAGATATTGTTTCATATTCAATTGATTTTATGATGAGATTACTAGGTACTCTATCCTTCATGTAGGCATAAATGATTATTACAGTGATTTTAGCTATTGATGATGATTAGTTAGATGGATTATCACATGTGCTTTTGTATGAATACTTACCCATAATACATGTGTATAGTGTGTGTGTATATTTTCTTTATGTGTCATGTTTCTTATGTGGTTAAGGGAGGGAAATTGTAGTCACCTGCTATTCAGGATCTACAATATGCACCACTTCCTGCCATTGCATGCTTAGCTTAATATATATGTATTTTTATTTGCATGTGTTTTATGTAGATTACAAGTAATGGGTATTGATTTCCCTAAATTGCCAAGATGAGTGTACCTTATCGCATTATCTCAATGGTAAGAGACGGGAGATAAATTCTTAAGTCCAAAGTCTTACCTTTAGACCCATTTGTCCTAGAAAATTAGGACAAGTGTATGAGTTTATTACCTTGTGAATGTGTTGTATGACATGTATTTGTGACTATATCCCTTTAGTTTGATCTTGGATGTGTTTTTCTATAATGGGTTTTCATATTTTGTCCAATAAGTCTTTGGTGAATTTTTTATTAATTAAGTCAAATTAAATAATTAAGTTATTGATTTAATTAAGTGGAAAATTATTATGATATTTTAATATTTATTTATATTTAATTAATTTGAAGAATTAATTAAATAAAAACAATTAAATTTAAGGATAAATGTTAGAAGCTTAATTTTAGAATGCAATAATATTAATTTAATTTAATGATAATGTATTTGAGAGTTCATTTGTAAATAAATGCTAAATACTATTATTAGTTAAGTTAATAAATATTTTTTCAATTAACTTTTGGAAAACAAATTAAAAAGTGAAAAGGTATTAATTTATTAAAAAAATTATTATTGCATAAAGTGTGAATGAGATTAAAATTTAATAAATAAATCAAAAGGAGAAGTCAAGTGAAATTCAATAAAGATGGTTTATATTTCAATAAATGTGCATGAAAAATATAAAGAAAGGATAATAAAGAGTTAAAGTCTAGTGAGCAAGGAGTCTGCTTGGGTGATCTCACAATTACTACCCCGAATTCAGGAGAGAACTCCTTATCAGCAATTGACGGTTCATTTTTGAGGGATCGTGTATTTTTGTGAAGGAAATTTTGAAGAGCAAAGGTTTTGACAAGAGAAATTTCTCTCACAAAACTTTTTGGGTGTAGCGATTTAGCATCAGAGTCTAGATTAATTCTTGTGATTAATTCACACAATTAATTACATTATTTCTTTTCCTGTCTTCTTCGTGATTGTCTATTGTAAATCTGGATTTCTCTGTAATGAATCCTTAAATATTTCAATATTGTAAATTACTGATGTGCATGTCAATATCTTCTGTATAGGTGGAGATTTAAAGTAAAGTAAAAACCCTCATTTTATAGATTGGAGTCACAATTTTATTTGGGAAGGGTTTGAAATTATATGGAGTATTATATTGGAAAGTCAAATGGCTTGCTAAATTTTCCCTATCAAAGTCTTGGTCAAAAATTTTGTTATGGGAAATTTGTTTTAAAACAAAATCTAAATGAAAATTTATAAAATTTAAAAAGAAAAATAAAATAAAAATAAAAATAAATATATATATATATATATTAAATGGGGGCGGGGCCACCATGGCCCCACCTCCCATTTCTTACCTCTAAAGTGACTAAATATTGTTGATGCAGGCACTACGACAATTGTTGTACTATGCACTGTCACGACTATTGGCCCCTATGGTAGCAACAAAGTGGTTGTGAGCCTTTATAAAATAAGCCTTGTTTTAAATAATGTTTCTTTTAATATAAATTTTATAATTTTTTTAATTTCATATTTTAAAAAAATTGATAATTAAAAATTAATAATATTTAAAATTTTGATTACTATTTATTTAATAATTTTATTAATAAATTTTTTTTTTAATTATAAATCGTGGGATCAAAAAGGTACATCAAAAAGGAGGGAAGCAGAGCCTCAACCAACTAATCGAAAAAAAATAGCAAAAGAAACAGTCCACCAAGCGGGACTGCTATCCAAAATACAAATACATTAGAGTAATACAAGGAGAAAGGTGAGCTAGAGTCATAGCAAATGGAAAGCTATGGGATAGCATCTTCAAACTTATTGATCCAGGATGTCCAACCGAGGGGTCCCTCCATCCATATGGCTTTTTTCTAGTTCAGCAGCTGGTGAAAGATGTGGAGATTATCCGCAGAGTGGTTCTTGCTATTGTTGATCTCTTGCATGAGTTTGGCAAGGTCTTCATCAAATTCCACCTGATTGTCTATTATACTGGCCAGCTCGTAACCATTCTACATCTCATAGATAAACATGGTAGCCCGACCATCCCTCAGAAATCTAAGCAACTTCCTTTTTTCCATATTCAACACGCAGCAAACTTGTGAAGCAATTTTAAAATGTATGAGATTTCTATGAAATCCAGTAAGAGATCTGGTAAAACCTTGGAACTTAGCATCATTTCTAAATTTCCATATATGCCAAAGGATGAGCGATGAGAGAATCTGCCAGAATAAATTAGCATCTTTTCTAAGGCCCTCAATAAAACCAGAAATAATATCCAAAGTGTAAACATAATGAGTGATGCATATACCAAACATGAGCCAGATTTCTCTAGCAAAAGAGCAATCAAAAAATATATGTCTCATAGTCTCAGGAACTCTACAGATAGAACAAATATCAAGATTAGCATGTTGGTTTCTTATGGGGAGTCCGTCCAGCAGGAGCTGCCACTTAAAACATTGAATTTTAGGCTGAATAGGAGCTTTCCAGAGTTTATCAAAAATTTTATGCCAATCTGAGGAGGTAAAGGAGCAGTACCAAATGCCATTAAGATGGTGGGAAATAGAGCTATCATGATTAAGAAATCTGTAAATATGTTTAGCCACCACACCCCCACCTCACATTCCTTACCTTTAAAGTAACTTACTACCATTGATGCAGGGACTGTGACAATGATAGTACTATCTACTGTCATGACTGTAGACCCTTATGGAAGCCATAGAGTGGTTGTAGGCCTTTATAAAATAAGCCGTTTTTTAAATAATTATTTTTTAATATAAATTTTATAATTTATTTTATTTTATGTTTTTAAAAATTGATTATTAAAAATTAATAAGATTAAAAATTTTAATTATTATTTATCTAATAATTTTATTAATAAATTTCATTAACACTTATTATTTTAATAAATAATAAATGAAAGATTAACATGATTATCTTATATGATTATTTATTAAATTAATTAAATGCAATCTAATTAAGTTTAATTAATAATAAAAGTTTTTCTATAAAGGTTTAAAATTTATTTAATTATCATTAATAATTCTAATTTTTAGTGGAATCAAAAATTATTTTATTTAAAATTGTATAATCATTATTTTAATAATTTATTAAATAATTACCCTTAGAGTATTTTTAGAAAATTGACTTAAAATCAAATAGGGGTAATTATGTATTTTATTTGAATATAAGAATGGGCTAAATTGTAAGAGTAAACTATGAATCTCATCTGCTTGAAACATACGTTAAAATGAAAACTAAAACCTTACTTTTAACTCAACAATATATTTTCAAAATCAAACCAAACTATGAAACCTACATTATGTTATCTATGCATTGTCTATGTTTTGGGTTTGGGTTGACTAGAGTGTTGACCAATTTTGGACATCTACCAAAGGCTTGGGAGATCTATGATTGTGGTCTTAGGTGGAACTAATCTTGATCTTTTAATCTCAACCATGATAATGTGTTGGTGTGCTCTCTAATGAGTTTGTTTGTATTGTTGACCTTATTATTTTTAGTTTTATTATGGGATAACATGATGAAAGCTATGACCTACTTGACTTAACCATTTTGAGTCTTCAATCAATACTTTTGGGATACAATCTAGTTCCTTATAGAGAACTGATGGGTTATTGTGTTTTATCTTTCGATCCTTTCTAGTCACTTGTATAGTACTGAGGTTATATTATAAGATTCTTGATTTATGATTTCATGAGCTTAGGGTAGGTTATCTATATGTAATTTTTGGAAGTGGCTTGCAATGGAGGTCGAGGCCCTAAGCGGCTGCCAGGGTAATCCATTGTAAGTTGTTCAATAAGTGAAAACGCTACACTAAATGAGAGAAAAATGAACCTAATAAGAGTCTTTGTATGTTCTTGCCCATGCCTTGAGTGCTAGTACATACTAGGATGGGAGTACAGAGAATCCTTGGTTGTGACCATGCATCGCTAGTATGCCTTGTCAATATGAGAAGATACTAGTGCAACATAGGGTAACTAGGGGGCTAGGATCCTGAGAGACTAGTCGAGTACCTCTATTGTTGATTCATGCAATGACACTTTCCTACTTACATAATAGGTTTCCTAAATGTCTATGTTGCCTCTGAGTCTAGATGTCAATTTATCTTGGAACCTTTGAGTTAGAATACTTTTAGGGTTTCTTGGACTTATAGACTATTTTTGATATTTGGATTGATATCCTATTTGGGACTTGAGACTATATCCTTAGCATGGTGGGAGTGGGCCATTTTGCATTACCACTCGGTTGGGTGGTAGTGCTTTTTACTCTTACCATTGAAATCTATATGTTGTTGTTGTAGCCAAAGTTCCTTTTCTGTATTTCTTTTCATTTTATTCTTGTGTATTATGATGGATGGTTATATCTTAATGATGGATGGTTTCACTTATTGTATTGTACTTTATTTCATGGATCTGAAAAGGACTATGTAATCTACTTTTATAAATGTATATTCTTTTAGCCTTTCATATCCTATGACATGTACAATGGATGATTGAGAATTCTAAATTTTATTGCCAAGTGGCATTCAAGACAAATGTATATTATTTAAATGGACATTGGATTTCTAGTTATTATTTCATGTTGATACAATAATTTTTAGACTTAATATTAATTAAATTTAAATGTGATTCAAGATCATCAAATCCTTAAGGAATGTAATCTATTATGTTTGCTTAATTATGATTGTATGTTATTGCTTTCATGACTTTATGTTTAATGTGTATGTTATTCTTTCTTTAAATTTTTTTTTTTTGAAAAACTTACTAAAACTTTAGGTTAATTCTTTTGGATCCCTGGGCAGGGCATTATATCTGGTATTAGAGCTCAAGTTCTACATTGGGAGCTTTGGGCATATTGGAATGCCAATAGTTGTTAACGAGTTGAACTAAAATAAAATTTGAACTATTATGTACATCTATTTAAAATTGAAACTTGAACTAGTTGTGCTGAAATAGAACACCAACTTTTAGCTGTATATTTTTGAATTTGTATACTTAGACTTCAAAACTAGATTATACTTAACCTAAAATTAGGCAAAAATAAAAATTGAACTTGTTGTTTTCAAAACATGTGTCTTTTATATATGCCTTATAGTAGTACAATTTATGGTTATTATAGCATCTTGTATCTTGGATGTTATTGTAGGATGGTATATGGGATAGAGATAGAGGCTGTGGACGAGATAGAGACATCAATATACGTGAGTTTGTCCATGAAGGCCTTAATTAGGAAGAGTGTAGGGAAGAGCATGTTAGTGAGCATTAGGAATAGGACCATAGAGAGCTATAGGCTAACTGAGAGGAAGTTGAGTTGAGGAAAATGATGAAGACCATCATTGATCCCCTACCTCCTCTTGAGGATGTTGGTCAAGATGGGACACATCAGGCACGGTATGAACATAGACCTAGTTCTAGGAGCCCTCAAAGGGATGGACAAAGATCGAATGTATCTTGTCAGATGAAGGAACTTCAAAGGTCCAAAGTGAAACCCTTTGATAGGTTGGGTTTAAGTTATGTAGTCGAGTAGTGACTTATTGCTCTTGACAAGGTTTTTTTCTATTCAGAACTTTGACACTAATTTCAAAGCAAGGTTTACTATTACCAACTTGGAATTCTTTGGAGTCACTTGTTGGACCATCAAAGAGAAGAAATTAGGTATAGACATGAATAATATCATATGGGAGTTATTTTTGGAAAATTTTTGTGAGAGATTCCTTCCAGAGGAATGACACCAACATATGGTAGATGAATTCCACAACCTAAGACTGTTCACTTTAACCATAGTAGAGTATGAGCACAAGTTTTATGAGCTCAAGCCCTTTTTTGGGAATTAGTGATAACCTAAAATAGTTGACACAACATTTCATTAGAGGCTTGAACAACCATCTAGTTGGGGGTGTTAAGGTTTTTGAACACAAAACGCTCAAAGATACGGTACAACAAGCCATTCTTGTAGAGTAGAGTGTTAACCTAGGTCATGGGGGTATTTTGGGAGCACCTACAGTATCAGGATCTAAGGGAAACCACAAATTAGGTGGTTGTAGGAAACCACCTTTTGGAGGTAATTAGTTCCAAGGAGGATCTTATCATCCAACTTAGAGTGATGACTATAGTTCTATCTCTAAGAACTATCAAAACATACAGTGCAATAAGCACAACTAGTATGATCAGTCATCTCAGTGTATTCATTCTTATCCTAGTTAGGGTAGTGTTCAATAGTCTAGTGCACCTAGAGTATAGAAGAGTTTTGACAGAGAGTGTTTCTCATGTGAACAATGTGGACACAAGTCATCCCATTGCCCTCAAGGGAAATCATAATTCTCAAATCAGAGAACTTCAACTTCAAAACCTACAGTTGGAGACATGGGTAAGTCCAAGAGAGTATTCTCAGTGGACTGGTATCCTCCTACAAGGGTGAAGGATCCAATGGGACCTGCACAGTGAGTACGTTAGTTTTACCATTCTTGTACGCTTTTAGGAGTAAGCCTAAGTCTAGGGGGGTGGATGTAGTGCCTGCTCCTAGTTTGCATTTTGTTATTTTTGTCGAACTCTTTTACGACAGTTTTATGCTTGATGAGTAGTTGCATTATTTTGAGATTATTAAATATTGTTTCACATTCAGTTGATTTTATGATGAGATTACTTGGATGTGTTTTTCTATAATGGGTTTTCGTATTTTGTCCAATAAGTGTTTGGTGAATTTTCTATTAATTAAGTCAAATTAAATGATTAAGTTATTGATTTAATTTAATGGAAAATTATTATTATATTTTAATATTTAATTATATTTAATTACTTTGACGAATTAATTAAATAAAATGAATTAAATTTAAAGAAAAATGTTAGAAGTTAAATTTTAGAATGTGATAATATTTATTTTATTTAATAATAATATATTGAAGAGTTTATTTTAAAATAAATGCTAAATACAATGATTATTCAAGTTAATAAATATTTTATTAATTAACGATTCAAAAATAAATTAAAAAGTGAAAAAGATATTTATTTATTAAAAGTTTTATAATTGCATAAAGTGTGCATGAGATTAAAATTTAATAAATTAATTAAAAGGAGAAGTCAAGTGAAATTAAATAAAGATATTTTATGTTTCATTAAATCTGCATGAAAAAGATAAAGAAAAGATAATAAAGAGATAAAGTCTGGTAAGCAAGAAGTCCCATTGTGTGATAGCACAATTAGTGCCCCAAATTCAGGAGAGAACTTCTTATCACCGGTTGAGGGTTCATTTTTGAGGGACCATGAATTTTGGGGAAGGAAATTTTGAAGAGAGAAGTTTTTGAGAGCAGAAAATTCTCTCACAAATCTTTTTGGGTGTAGTGATTTAGCATCAAAGTCCAGGTGCATTCTTGTGATTAATGCACACAGTTAATTAAGTTATTTCTTTTCATGTATTCTTCATGACTATGGATTGTAAATCCACATTTCTCTATGATGAATCCTTGAATATTTCAATATTGTAAATTACTGATATTCATACCAATATCTTTTGTATATGTGGGGATTTAAAAGAAAGTTAAAACCTTCGTTCTATAGATTTTGAGTCACAATTTTATTAGGGAAGTGCTTGAAATGATATGGAAATTTTATATTGAAAAGTCAAATTGTTCGCTGAATTTTCCCTATTAGAGTTTTGGTAAAAATTCTCGTAAAAAAAATTATATTAAACAAAATTGTGTTATGGGAAATTTATTTTAAAAGCAAATCATATATGAATTTTTTTTTTTAAAATTATATATATATATATATATAAATGGGGGTGGGGCCACAACACCCCCACCTCCCATTCCTTACCTTTAACGTAGTTTACTGCCGCTAATGTAGGGATTGCATTAGTGAGAGTAATGTGTACTGTTGTGGCCGCAAGCCCCTATGGTAGACGTAGAGTGGCCACAGGCCTTTATAAAATAATGCTTTTTAATATAAATTTTATAATTTATTTTATTTTATGTTTTTTTAAAATTGATTATTAAAATTTAATTATTATTTATTTAATAGTTTTATTTATAAATTTCATTAATACTTATTATGTTAATAAATAATAAATGAAAGATTAATATGATTATCTTATATGATTATTGGTTAATTTAATTAAATGTAATCTAATTAAGTTTAATTAATAGTGGAAGTTATTGGATAAAATTATAAAATTTATTTAATTATTATTAGTAATTCTAATTTTTAATGGAATAAAAAATTATTTTATTTAAAAATCGATAATTATTATTTAAATAATTTAAAAAATAATTACCCTTAGTGTACTTTTAGAAAATTGACTTAAATCAAAAAAGGGTAATTCTATATTTTATTTGAATATAAGAATGGGTTAAATTGTAAGGGTACACTATGAATCTCATCTACTTGAAACATACATTAAACTGGAAACTAAAACTTTACTTTTAACTCAACAATATGCTTTCAAAATTAAACCAAACTATGAAACATACACTATGTTATCTATATGTTGTCAATGCTTTGGGTTTGTGTTGACTAGAGTGTTGGCCAGCTTTAGGACATCTACCAGAAGCTTGGGAGTTTTGTGATTGTGGTATTATGTTGAACTGATCTTGATCTTTTAAAATCAACCATGGTAATGTGTTGGTATGCTCTCTAATTAGTTTGTTTATATTGTTTGTTATTATTTAGAGTGTTATTATGTGATAAAAGGATGAAAGTTATGCCCTACTTCACTTAACCATTTTGAGTCTTCAATCCATACTATTCGGATACTTTCCATTTTCTTGTAGAGAACTAATGGGTTATTTTGATTTATCTTTTGATGCTTTCCAGTCATTTGTATAAGACTAAGGTTCTATTATATGATTCTTGATTTGTGTTTTAATGAGCTTAGGGTAGGTTATCTATATATAATATTGAGAAGTGGCTTGCAATGGAGGCCAAGGCCTTAAGTGGCTTCCTGGGTAACCCATTGTAAGTTGTTTAATAAGTGGAAAAATTACACTAAATTAGAGTAAAATGAATCTAATAAGAGTCTTTGTATGTTCTTGCCCATGCCTCAAGTGCTAGTATAGACTAGGATGGGAGGAGAGAGAATGCTTGGTTGCAACCATGTATCGTTAGTATGCCTTGTCAATACGAGAAGATACTAGTGCCACATAGGGTCACTAGTGGGCTAGGGTCCTAAGAGACTACAAAGGGGAATTCTAGCATTGATTCATGCTATGACACTTGCCCACTTACATAGTAGGTTTTCTCTTAGTCTAGATGTCAATCTATCTTGGAACCTTTGAGTCAGATTACTTGTAGGGTTTCTTGGACCTAGAGAGTATTTTTTATATTTGGATTAATATCTTGTGTGGGACTTGAGACTATCTCCTTAGCACAATGGGAGTGGGCCTTTTTGGGTTACCATGCAATTGGGTGGTACTGCTTTCTACTCTCATCATTGAGATCTGTCTGTTGATGTCATAGCTAGAGTTTCTTGTTTACATATCCTTTCATTATATTCTTGCCTATTATGATGGATAATTATATCTTTATGATGGATGATTATATATTGGTGATGGATGGCTTCACTTATTGTATTGTACTTTGTTTCATGGATCCCAAAAGGATGATGTAATCTATTTTTATAAATGTATATTCTTTTAGCCTTGTATATCCTGTGACATGCACAATGGATGATTGAGCATTTCGAATTTTATTGCCAAGTGGCATTTGAAATAAATTTATATTATTTAAATGGACACTAGATTTTTTAATTATTCTTTCATGTGCATGTGGTAATTTTTAGACTTAATATTAATTATATTTAAATGTGAGTCAACATGTTTGGATCCTTAAGGAATGTAATCTGTTATGTTTGCTTAATTATGATTAGTTGTTATTTCCTTCGCTACTTTATATTTGATGTGTATGTTATTCTTTCTTTAAAAATTTTTTTTGGCAAACTTAGTAAAAATTTGGGTTAATTCTTTTGGATCCCTTAGCTGGGCATTACATTTACTCAACTCCAATTGATTTTATGCTCAGCTTGTACTGACTTTGTTCAGCACCTAATATCCACTCTATCAAGCTTGGTAGACAAACTTTGTTTAACTTGTGTTTCTAAACTTTCCTATTGTAACCAACCTTTGTAACCTTAAGTAGATTATTAGTACATCATGTTATAATTTTCTTAGCTAATTCTTGTACTCCTTGACATAACTTAACTCAATCTTTCCTCTAGGTGCTATTGTTACATCTTTTGATCAAATTATCTTCATCAATCAAATAAGTGATAGTACTTGAATCTTGTAGATAGTTGTATTATGAGTAAATAACATGTTTTACATCAAGGATCAAACAATGATTGAAACCTATTGATCATACTTGTATCAATCTATTCTCAACAGTCTCCTTCTTCAACAATCTCCCTCTTTGGCATTAATGGAAAGCCAAACTAATAAACTAAACTAACTAGGCTAAAATAGTAAGACTAGAAAAATATCAAAAGGAAAATAATTCCTTGTATTGAAATATCTCCCTCTATTAGCAAATTTTATCTTTTGAATAGGCTACAAAACTTTGTTGTGTCATCCTTATGATTCGCTCCTAATTATCTTCCTCTTGCTAGGTAGATTTTTTTCCCTATATTTTCTATCCCTCTCTTAGTTGTATATCTCTTCTTTAAAGATCAGTTTAACTTTTCTGTTTCTCCTAATCAATAACTATCTCTCTCTTTCTTATATTTCCCTTGATCAATAGCTATCTCCCACTTTGACAACAATTTCAAAGACTCGACATCTTAATATACAGATAGAAACTTCTTCGGTTTCTTCCTTTGTCACCTTGCTTGTGACTGATTTGTAATTTCAATTCTTTGATTACTTTAGGTAGTTCCCAAAGTAAAATCCACTACATCAATTTATAACATATGAAAATTAGTTTGTTGGATGCAAGTCACTCTTTTTTGTTACTTAGATAGCCTTTTATAGGGGTATCACCCCTAATTTACCTATTAGATACTCATGAACATCCTTAGGTAATGTTTTTGTGAAGATATCAACAATTTGTTCTTTTGTCTTAACATGTTCCATCTTCACCTCTCTATCTTGAACTAATTCTCTCAAGTAATGATACTTAATTGCAATGCGCTTAATTTTTTTGTGCATCACAGGATTCTTTGATATGTTTATAACACTTGTATTATCATAATAAAGTGTCACTACTTCTTGGATCTCTTCCTCCATACCATTGTGTAGCTATTTGATCCATACAATGTTTCTATAATCTACAATAGCAGCAACATTTTCATCTTCAAGAGTAGGTTGTGAAGTGTAGTTTTGTTTCTTGCTAGTCCATATAACTAGCCTCTTGCCCAAGAAAAATGCTTCTCCACCAGTTCTCTTTTTTTCATCAATTTTTCTAGCCTAATAAACATTAGTATAGGCTCTTAAATGAAATTTCTCATTTTTCCTATAGTATAGATTATACTCCTCTATTCCCTTCAGATATATCATTATTTTTTAAAAAAATATTAGATGATTCTTCCTAAGATTAGGAGAGAATCTTGCAACTATCCCTATAGATAATGCAATGCCAAGTTTTCTATGTACTACATATTGTAATTTTCAAATCATAGAGATGTACAATGTTTGATTCACCTTAGTTGAATCATCATTCTTCAACAATTTGTTTCTCATTACCATAGGTGTACTTACTAGTTTGGAATCCTCCAATCCAAAAAAAATCAATATTTCCTTGACATACTTTGACTAGGTGATGTATATACCATATTTCATCTGATATACTTACAAACCCACAAGTAACTTGATTTCTCCAAACATAGAAATCTCAAATTCTTGCTTCATTTCATTTTCAAAATCCTTGCATAAAGCATCTTGACCTCCAAATATGATATTATAAAAAAATAAAAAAAAGATAAAAAAATACCTTTGCCTTTTTCTATCTTTATGTATAGATTGTTGTTATCATCAGTCCTTTCAAATTCAATCTTCAGAAGATACTTATGAAGTCTCTCATAGCATGCTCTTGGTGCTTGCTTCAAACCATATAGAGCTTTGTGTTATCTACATGCCATCTTCTTATTGTTAACATCAAAAAATACTTCGGTTGTTCTATGTAAACTTCTTCCTCAAACATGCCATTTAGAAATGCATATTTAACATCCACTTGATAAACTTCAAAACCTTTGTATGCAAAATAAGAAAGTAGAGTTCTTACTCCTTCCAATCTAGGAATAGGAGAAAAAGTCTCTCCATACTCAATTCCTTCTTCTTATCCATATCCTTTACAAACTAATCTTGCCTTATTGATCACGACTTCACCATTTTTATCTAGCTTGCTTCTAAATACCCATTTGGTGCCAATCAATTTTTTTTCCTCTGGTCTATCAACTAGAGTCGATGTCCTCTTTTTCTAAAATTGTTCAATTTCTTCTTCCATGGTTTTACTCCAGTCCACATCTTCTAAGGTGGCTCTCACTAATTTAGGTTCTTTCATTATCAGTAAACATGTATTATTTATCAATAGATGTTCCTAGTCATTGGTCTAGTATCTTTATCTCCAGTGATTTAAGTAGCAGGATGATGTCTCTTGACATATTTGGACAATCTTGGTTTAGCTCTACTTTCTTCATTTGGTCTTTCAACTTTAGAATCATTATGTATATCTATTTTAGGTAGCTTAGCATCTCTTTCATGTGCACTAATCTCAAAACTGGAATGTACTTCAAATTCATTTTGTAGCTTGGCATTTGATTGTAGCTCAGGTCTTGAATGCAACTTGACATTCATAGTATGTGACTTAGAAGTCACTAAAACTTGTTATTGGTTTGTAGCTTGATTTGCAACAACTTCTTCAACAAGAATACCTACATAAAAGTATATAAATGATTTGTATTCTTCCATTTATTTCATAGGTTCAACCTCATATACTTTTGTATATTCATCAAAATTTACATTTCTACTTTCCAAAACTTTGTTAGTTGTAGTATTTAAACACTTATAAGCTTTACTTCTTGTGAAATACCCTAGGACTATACCTTCTTCACTTTTTGTATTTAGTTCACCATTCCTAAAGTCTTTGATAATATTGTATTTTCTTCCAAATACCACAAAATATTTTACATTGGGTGAGTATCCATACCATAGTCCAAAAGGTGTCAAATGGGTACCTTTCTTGACTTGTACATGGTTCAAGGTTTAGAAAACTATAATTATAGATTCTTTCCAGTATTTCAAAGAAAAAATTTTCTCCATCATGAGTGTTCTAGCATGCTCCATTACAAATCTATTCCTACTTTCAACAGTTCTATTTTGTGGAGAAGTTCTAGGTGCAAATGTCTATCTTTTGAATCCTCTGTCAATACAAAACATCTTGAACTCATTTGATGTAAATTCTCCTCCGCTATCAAATCTCAAACATTTCAAATTTTTACCTTTTTCCTTCTCAACTCTTGCTAAGTACCACTTAAACATTTGGAAACCATCAAATTGCTATTTCAAAAACATAACTATCATCATTCTAGAATAATCATCACCAAGCAACATAATGTACTTATCTCCTCTGTAGCTTTACAATTTAATTAGTCCACACAAGTCACTATGAACAATCTCTAGTATTTCTTTAGAGGTATGAGTTTTACTCTTGAAACTTGACTTTGTCATTTTGACTAACTAACATTATTTCCACATTATATTATCAATTTTCTTTAACTTAGTCAAATCTCTAACTTTTCTCATGTGACTAATACTAACCAAGTTATCAAAATTAACATGAAATGTCCTTTTGTGCCATAGCCAGACATAATCAAATTTTACAACTAGAGAAGTAGTATCCTCTATGTCAAGGTACATTAGATTGCTCCTAGTATGATCACCCTTTCCAATCAATTTTCTATTTGTGTGATATATTTTAGCAATCTTGTTTTCAAATTTAACCTTACATCCTAAATTATTCAGTTGTGACACATTCAATAGATTATAGTTAAGTCCCTCAACATAGTAAGAATTGTTGCATAAAATATTTTTTGCGAGTTTTATAGAACCTCTTTCCTTTTATCAATCATGTCAGACCATTACCAAAGCTTACACTTTTTCCATCATAACAATTCAAGGTAATGAACTTACTTTGGTCTCCACTCATGTGATGTGAACACCCATTGTCAATGATCCATATGTCATTTTTATGCACATAAGTCACAAGTGCAACTTCCTTGTCATCATTAGATTTATGCTTCATTACAACATACACTACTTCATCATCATTTTCATCAAGTTCATATTTTGTTTCCTCTATAGTAATGTAGCATGACTTTTTTCCTTTGTCTTTGTAGTTCTTGTTGTCTTCATCTCTTCTACTTTTGTACTTTCCCCACCTATGTATTTCTTCTTGTCTAGACATCTAGTAGCAGTATGACCAACCTCATGGTAAATGAAACAAATGATAGGTAATTTACCTTTGAACTTGCCTTTACCTCTTTGGAATCTTCTTGACAATAGTGCTTCAAATTTTTCTACATCATACTCTATATCACTATCACTAGACAAATACTTTATCTTTTTCTTCTTCTTGTTGTCATTAGGTGCCTTTAATGATAGCTTAGCTTGGAAAGTAGATTCAATATTTTCAAGTTTGTAGTTATAAAAGTTAGATAGCTCAAAAGTAGTGAGCCTACCTACCAAACCTTCAAGTGATAGATTATTCCATAGTATAGATCTGAGTTCTTGAATTGCAAAAAATCTAATAGTATATGTGGCCAATAGTTTTCTTTAAAAATTTCTAGTATACTATCACTATATATTGTGCTAATAGCTCCACTTATTACATTAAAAACTTCTTTTATCCTTGTGACTAATTGAGAAATGCTTTTACATTCTTCCATTCTTATATCATCAACTTACCTCTAAGACTTTCAACTTTGCCTCTTAGAACATTAGTGTCTCCACCGTAGATAGTGGTTAAGGCATCCCCCATTTTTTTTGCACTATTAAGACCTTTGATATCATCAAATTTGGTATAGCTTAGCAAAGAGGCAATCTCCAACATTGCCTAATTATGTTCTTTCTTCCTTTTCATATCCTGAGTTTTTGGGACTCTAGTAGGATCAACATGCTCAATAGTAATGGTAGATTGTGCATGATCTCCAAGTCCTCCAAGGTGTAGCTTCGTCAAACTTTTCCATACAAGAAAGTTATCTCTATTAAGCATGGGTACTTCTCTTTTTGACATCTTGATCTTTGTGCTTTTAGTACCTTCAAACTAGTCCTCTTAAGTAGATGGCTCTAATACCAATTGTTAGAATACTTTAGATTAACTTGTGGGGGGGTGGGGGGGTGGGGCGGGGGGGGCGAGGGGGAGGGCAAGGGGTGAATCAGTTATCCAAGGTCTAGATGTGTAAATAAAACTTTTCATAGCTTAATGAATCCATAAAACATTTATTGGCATGTGTGCATCCATAAGATTATGCAATCACTTAAAACTTTGTAGGTTACTATCAAATTAATTTGCAAAAACATAATCATGAAACATAATAGATTCAAAAATAGATTTGACACAATGATTTATGTGGAAACCCAATTTGGGAAAAACCACAAGTAACATGTTACTCTTTTTCACTCTTCTAAAGTGATGCCCTATGAAAGGCCAACCTTGTTAAAGGTTACAATACACACTATTAAATATGACCCTATTAAAGGATTTCAGTCACCCTATTAGGAGTGAGTCTTGTTAGAGGACTTTAAACCATTCACTTGGAATGTCACTCGGTTAAAGGATTTACAAATAACAGTTAGGTCAACCTCAATCCAAAGGATTTACCCTAGATTGATACAATTATAGAGAGTACTAGTAAGGCTTGATCTAATAATAACTTACAATTTCATTTGTAGATTAAAGATCTTTTTTTTAGTCCTCCTCTCTACTTGGATTTCACACATTGCAGCTCTAATAGCTGATTCACCCTTCAAGAATTCATACTCTTGAACCTTCTTTCTTAACATGCCAATGCTAACTCTTCTCTTAGGTCACTTGATGAAGAAATGCCCTTGACTTCTTTTCTTCCTTAGGCTCTCACACATGAAAATTCTTTCTTCTAACTAGCCATCCCTATAAATAGGAAATTAAGATCTTTTTTCATTCATTCTCCATCATCCAATATAGGGTTAGGAAAGATTAGGTAGGATTCAATGAATCTACCCAATATTTCATATCTCTTCTAGGGACTTCTCCTTTAATCCCCTCTAAATTTTATTCAAAATGGTTTACCTTGAATTTTGAGCAACTAGCTCATCAATCTTATCATCCACCTGGTTCACACAATCCAAGAAAACAAACTTGTCAGCTCAGATTGATTAAATTTATGATCTTTCAAATAATGCAGTCACTGCATATTAACTTCCTTCTGATACTAGACACATACTTTGTTGCTCAAAATTCTCTATAGAATCACTTGGCATGAAATGAAGTTTATTGGTGCTCAACATCACATAATCTTTAATCAAAATCCACTGTTTTACTTGACATACACTAGAATAGAATTTTGCTTGACTCAAATTGATTTTCTACTCAACTTGAACTGACTTTGTTCAGTACCTACTATCCACTCGATTAAGCTTGTTAGACAAAGTTTTTTTAACTTGTTCTTCTAAACTTTTTTAGTGTAACTAGCCTAGGTAACTTTAAGTAGATTATCAATACATCATGTTATTATTTTCCTAGCTACTTCTTGTACTCCTTTATATAATATAACTCAACCTTTCCTCTAGGTGTTATTATTACACTTTTTGATCAAGTCCCCTTCATTAATCATATAAGTGATAGTACTTAAATCTTGTAAGTAGTTTTCTTTTCAAAAAATAACAGGTTTGATGTCAGTGACAAAATAATGATTAAAACATATTGATCATATTTGTATTAATTTGTTCCTAATAGTCTCCTTCTTCAACACTAGTCAACAACTTGACCAATTTAACTGGGTTATGGATTGGGCATGTGTTATTCCCATTTATCATTTGGTTGCAATGTTGGAGGAAACATTTTTTTCAAAGTGACAATAGGTTTTGTATCATTGGTTTTATTCAAGTCCTAATTTTAATGAAATAAACAAGTGGTTTTCAGGGTGGAAAGGACTATATAATGAAGAGGAAACTTGAAAACTTGAATGTTGAAATTCTAAAATGAAAGCTATTGAGGATCAAATACATATGCTAGAATTACACTATAATTTGAAGTTGATTTTAGATATAAACAAAAAAAATACACAACATAAATCATTCCCCATTTGTTTTGATTGTGGAGAGCTCTGAATGTTGTCATTCCCTTTTCACTGGTGCATTTCATTTCTATGATATTTGCATTTCATTTCCATGCTCTTGGTGCAAATTTGTGGAGATCTACAATTTTTTTGTCGTGCTCTTGTCATTGCTCCATTTCATTGGTGTGTCCTTGTAATCTCTACATTTCATATTGATGCCCTTGTGATGTTCATTCCCATGCTCTAAATTTTTTTTCTCATGTTGTGCCCTTGCGATTGTTGTGCCCTTAACACTACAACATTTGTGGTCAAATTGTGACAACAATGTAATTTTTGGTGTATTCGAGCCCAAATGTTGTAGTGCTCTACGATTTTCTTCAAGGGGAGAAGAGGTACCTATGTAAATTATTTTTTATTTTCCTTCTAATTATGTATCTCTTTATATTTCTCCCAGATGGTGATTAGAAAAGATTCTCTTTACATTTATGTATGTTTATATAGACATATATACACACATATGTGTGTCTGTATATATATCTATGTATATATGTATATATAGAGAATCTTCTCTTTATATATTTGTATATGTATATATACATACATACACACACATATGTGTGTATGTATGTATATAGAGATCTCTCTATTTATATACATACATACATACATAGACACACATATGTGCATATGAACATATATATACACATATACAAAGGTCACAAGGGCATGAGAATGAGCTATAGAGACACATACATACATACGTACGTACATACATACATACATACACATATATATATATGTGTGTGTGTGTGTGTGTGTGTACACCTAAATATGCAATTTTATTACCTTGGAAAACTGTATTTGGTCTTTACTCAATCACCAAGGGATAATATAATCTTATAAGTATAGATTTCTACATACTTAGTTTAGTATGAATAGTTTCAATTGAATTTTCCTAAAGAGAGTGAGTTTACTTATGATGATAATGGCTCCATGTATTGGTTCTTTAGAGGAGAGAGACTTACAGAAGATTAGATGTTGTTTATGGATATGGGATGATTCATTTGAGATGCCAATATATCCTCCTCCATATTGAATTTCTATATCATCAAATTGTTAGATACAAATCACTAGAATCGGTCTTCTAAAATGGTATGGGCTACTTGGAATTATCAAACTTGAACCATTGAACTATATATTCAGATTGATGAACCAACACTTTGAATCACTAGTTTCATGTTTAGAACCTTTGGCCTTTGAAATGTGAACTTTGGTTTTAAATTTTGGTCCATGGACTATTATGAACCAAAAGACACCTAAATGTTCTTGTAGACATCTAAAAGCATCTACTCAAATTGATATGAATCTTTCAATCTAAATTACAGAGTCTCTTTAATCTGATTACTTTGATCCAAGCCAAGAGCCTTCATAACATTGAAACCACTAGAATTTCTAGGACACCAAAAATATCGAACATATAAACCTCCTTGAAAAAATGGAATCATTTTGAAATAGGTTCAATGAGGTTAAAAACCCAACAGGGACTAAGACATAAACCTCAAACAAGGGTTGCCTGCTATGGTGGGGTGGGAGGAGGATGGTTATGTGAATGGATGATATGGAAAGCTACAAAAAATTAGGTTGTCAATTGTAAGTAGTTTCATTAATTTGATAAGGGAATCAACATTGAAAGTAGGATGATCAAAATTGGCATGCCCATCCTTATGACAGAAGTTCCTATCTCTGAATAGTAAATTACCTCAAATGACAAGCAAGAAATTATTAAATATATGGAAAATTAGAAGAAGATTCATGTATAATATTTTTGAAGGACAACAATATAATAAAAATAGAATTTGGTGGAAAAAGCCATGAGCTATTTGGCTCCACATCGTGGTTATTCCACTACCCAAGAATGGAAACTCTTCATGTTATATAAGAAGATCTTTAAATTAAAAAAGATACCTATCATAGATCTATATTTTTGTTTTAGTGATAACAAATATAAAATCTAGTTTTAAGGAAAATAATAGTCTTAAATATATATGATAAAAAAAAAACAATAGTTCTAGTTATAGTTGCCTAATTCTAGTATTACTGATTATGTTAGACAAAATGTTCAATAAAAAAAGTATGAAGGAACATAAATGGATCATTTACTCAATCCTATTATGAATTAATGTGAATGCATCTGATCATTACCTGGACGATATTATGTGTGAGATCTTTATTCAATCACCAACAGATAATATAATCTATATGTACAGATTTCTACATACTTAGTTTGGTATGAATAATTTTTATTGAATGCAAGGATAATTACTTGCATGAATTCAAGACATGAATGATTAATTTAATTTAGCACAAGTACTATGTAAGTATTTATGTATGAATGTAAAGAAGTTCACATAGTGAAGTGATATACATGCACATATGCATACAATCATCATAATCAATTATCCTTGAATCTAATCAAAACTATTATATATGAATAAGAGATACATGTTTACAATGAAAACAAAAGACCATTCATATAGTACATCTTCTCCCCTTGAATAAAATAATAGAGAAAGGGTACAGGGATCACAAGGGAAGAAGGCAACAAATTCTATGATCACAAAGGAACAGCAAAAAAATCCTATATCTCCACTAATCTCCACCAACATTTAGGTCTCTCCAACATTGTTCAGAGCTCTTCGCTCTCTTTTGTGTGCAACTCTCCTCAACCAATCAAAACAAATGGGAAATAATTATTTTCATGTTTTCTTTTCCTTTTTGTTTATAATCCATAATCCAAAACCCACAAGATCTATTTATACATACATACATATAGAGATACATACATACATATATACATACATACATGAAAACAACAATGCACTTTCTAAGAGTTTACAATTATTTAACAAAATGAAAGTACTTCACTTAATGAGAAGTAGATATTCAAAAGTTTGATAATGAAAATTTAAGGCATGAGAGCAAAGGAGAAAGGGCGGCTTTAGAAAGAGACTGCACAATAGAAACAACAACTAGAAAACATAGAGAATATTATGGAAGGCACTAGATAGAATCCAGGAAAGTGTTGTGGTTGGTGCTATGACATTGGAAATACTAGTTAAATTGATCTAGTTGTTGATTAGCTGGGCAGATTACTTCATTAGTATATGATCCAATGGTAATGTTAGTTGTTATTTTGACATACATGAGAATATTGTTATTATTCATTATTATATATACATACATGTATACATGAAAACAATAGCACACTTTCTAAGAGTTTACAATTGTTCAACAAAATAAATGTTTTGCAATAAAATACATTTGAAGAATTATTATCTAAGAAGCAAGAACATGGTGTTCAAATAGTAGAGAAAGTCCTTGACGTGAGAGGTCTACAAGTGAGGGTGTTGACCTAGTCTACTGACAATTTTATAGGAATTTGTAATCAACCCAACTAATCAGCAACTAGACCCATTTAACTAGGTTATGGCTAGGTTCTATCTAAAAATATCTACTATGATACATTTTTGTAAAATTTCTTGCAAACTCTACCCATTTTTCCTAGTTTACATTATTTTTGTATAGGATCTTGAGGTAGGTTACATAGTACGGGTTGAGTGAGTTTTATTATTTTATTATTTGGATTGCGGAATATGCATGTAGTTGGATGAAATCTTATTTTGTTCTAAGATGTAATAAGCACCTTTAAAAAATCTCTAAATATATAAGTTTGGAAGGAAATAGAAAGAGATACCCCTTTAGAAGGAAAATAAACAAAAATTCACATAGCTCCCTTGAAGAAAACTGTAGAGCTAGAGAATGAAAATGAAATCATAGAGCAAGGGCACAACAACAAAATATGGATATCACAAGGGCATGACAACCAAATCGAATAGCAAGGGCACATCAATAAAATGCAGAGATACATAGCAACAAAATTGTAGAGCAAGGGCACAATAATGAAATGCATAGATTACAACAACAAAATGCACCAATGACAAGGGCATGACAACATTCAAAGCTCTCCATGCTCTTTTGTGCACTACTCTCCACAATAAAAACAAATGGGGAAATATTTATGTTGGGTTTTTTTTCTATTTATACTCATGCGGATTTTGCAATTATGATGTAGACATCAATATTGAAATGACATTGGGGAAAATTACAAAAAAAAAATGAAAATCACCACAAACTATACCACCATCACAAATTATTGTCACAATTTGACCCCAAATGTTGTAGTGTATAATTAGCTTACTTAGTTTAATTTGTTAATGTTAATGTTAATCTATAATCATGATTAATAAAATTTACCATTCTTCTGGCCAAACTTTGTCAAAAAGACCAAGATACTTTCTAATGATAGTTTCAATGGATTACAAAATATCTTGTCTCAAAAATTTCAATTGATGTGATCACTCAAAGTAGGTTCTTAGATGGTAGTTCATTAGAAGAATAACTTGTACATGTTAGGGTTTTATAGATAATCCAACTTCATTTTGAAGATAGGGCCCAAAAGTTAAAATTGAATTGAGAATTTATTGTTGTAGAAAAATACATGAAGAGTAACTACTTGCATTAATAAAAAATCATATGTTCAATTAGATTACAAATCGTTATGGACTAGGATTCCAATAAAATGGAGATAAAAAGGATTTTTCATATCAAAGCATGACTATCCAAATACAAGACATATTTTGCCATAGTTTTTCAATTAAGAAATGTTAAGATAATACCATCTATAGTTCTTTTCTAAATACTTCTTGTTGCTCATGATTTGGCACTCCTTGCACTACAATCTGAATAATTTCTTTGTGAGTGCCCATACTTGTGATTCATCCACAAACAAAAAGTTGGCTTTATATTTAGCTTACTCAATTTAATTTGTATTGATTTCTTAATTTACAAAAAAATGAGAAGGGGATTACTCATGTTAATCAATAAACATGAGGAATAAAATATACTATTTTATTAGCCAAACATTTTCAAAAGGACCAAGACACCTTTTAGTAATAGTTTCTATGGATTACAAAATATCTTGCCTCCAAAATTTCATTAAAGTGATCACTCAAAGTAAGTTCTTTGATGGTAATTGATTGAGAAGAATAAGTCCTACATGTTAGGGTTTGAAAAGTAATCCCACTTCATTTTTAAAAATGGGCCCAAAAGTAAAAATTGAATTGAAACTTTTATATTGTGGAAACATCATGAGTAAATAATTACAATATTAAAAACATATGTTTTTCTGGATTTGAAATCGTTATGGCTTATGATTCCAATGAAGTAGAGTTATAAAGGAATTTTCAAATAAAAGCTTGATTTTCTAGATACAAGACATCTTTTGCCATGATAGTTGCTAGTATCATGGTAGTTCCAAGTTTCATTCAACTCAAGATAGTTTGTGAATATGCTAGACATTATGTAATTTGTAAAATAATATGATTTCATAGGTTGTGAATCTAGACATTGTGTAATTTGTAAAATAATGTAATTATAGATTGAAAAAATTAGAGTTATATGAAATTACTTAAATATTATTGGATAATGGGCTTGATGTTTAGGTAGAAGTCCAAATGTATATGAGATAAATGAGTCTTAGAACACTCTTAAAGTCATAAAAAATGCTAAGGAATAAATTTAAAAAATATTTTTTAAATAATAGTTTATCTCATATGGATAATGTTATTATTCTATCCATAATAAAATTAAAAATATCACATCTATAAAGACAAAGTGCTCATAATAATTGATAATGATGGGACACAACCCAAGCACAGAATGGACACAACAGGAAAGGGAAATTTTATTAACTTTGTAAAGAAGCTAATACATCGAGTACAAAGAAAATAGACTTCAAAACATGCCCTATGGGCTTACAATAGCATAACTCTGGGGATAATTTCTCCTTTTAGTGCCTCCTCTCAAACTCCACTCCGAACTGCCTTTTACAATGCCAAAAATGTCCTTAAATAGACCCCAGAGGGTTAAGGATTAGGAGTACATTCTAGAAAGTGCTAGTTGGCATCCAACGACCAAATAGAAGGCTCCAGAAGCTGTGTTAGAAGTCAACGCAAATCTAGAAGAATCTAGAAATGGTAATCGAACTTTTGGGAGGCATAACTTTTGAACCGTAGCTCTAATTGATGAACCATTTACATTTTTGGAAAGCTCTCGAAGCACTCTATAGCCCTATGGACGAGCTTTGCTCGTTCCCCATTTTTTGGCCCTTTTTGAGGTCATTTAATGCCCCTAACCTGACTTTGAAGCATTCTTAGGAGGTCTCCAAAACCTAAAAAATTGTGATAACTTTCAAATCGTGGGGGCTTTTGACCTGATTCTTTTTCTCGAATGCTCTAAATTACAATTACATTCATCTGGCCAATTTACACCTCCTAGTTCACCAAAATGATGGCTCAATTACATACTCCTATTTTTTTAGCATTTACACATATCCCAAGGTGTTCAAAGACTTTATCCTAGAACACTGATAGTAGAACTGTGAGAGTTGGAACCTTTATTTGACCCAAATGGGTATCCAGAAATGAAAACACATGAAACAAAAACTAAGTCGAATTACATTATTTTGGGTGACATAGGATTGCCCTTATACCTCTGGATGCTCCTACATCAGATAATGTGTTAAATTCTTTACATTGTAAACTTATACTTCATCTTTAAAGCTAATTTATATAACTTATTTCCATAATTCTTTTGCAAGTTTACTTTAATTCCACTTTTTCTTTGTGAATCAAATGTAAATCAAATCAATCCAAAATAAAATGCATGAGAAATTTGAAAATTAAATAAAATTATTTAGTGGACCTCATATTTCATTCGTACAAACTGTGAACATCATTCATACATTTATCAATGTAAAGTAACAATAGGCATGAACAATTTATACAATGAGTGTCAATTTTTAGGAGTTATACTATTTAATAACTATTGTAGTTAATAATTTAGATAGCACTCCATTATTCATAATCAAGATGGCAAGAGTGAGTGAAAAGAGTAAATTTATTGTATACCTTAAAAAAGAAATAGATATATAGAATGGTGTGGTCTGGAAACAAAGATATTGATTTTTTAGTGTTCTTGAGAATGAACTCTTGACATATTTAAGACACGTACATATATTAGCAATTGCACTTAAGTGTATAATGGGTATGTTGAAAATGTATGAAAGCTCAATTGTGGAAAAACTTGATGAGAGAGGGGTCAAGAAGATAGTAATAGAAGAAAATATTAATGAAGAAATAGAGATGTGTGTGTGTGTGTCGATATACATACATACATACATACATACATACATACATATATAGACATACATACATATGTATCTATATATATATATATATATATATATATATATATATATATATATATATATATATATATATATATATATATATATATATATATATATATATATATATATAGATACATAAATATATACATATATATATATATATATACACACACACATACATACATACATACATACATACATACATACATACATACATACATATATATGTGTGTGTGTATGTAGATAAATATATATATATGTATGTATATATATGTATGTATGTATGTGTATGTATATATATATATATATATATGTATATACATACATATATATACATACATAGATATATATATGTATGTATGTATATATATGTATATATATACATATGTATATACACACACACAAACATATATATACACATACACATAGATACATTCATACATACATACATACATACATACATACATACATATATATATACATATATACATATCTATATAAATATGTATATATAGATATGTATATATGTATATGTAATATGTATATATGTATATATATATGTATGTATGTATGTATCTATGTATGTATCTATGTATCTGTGTGTGTGTGTGTGTGTGTGTGTGTGTCTTTCTCTAGAATTACCATAAATTCACTATTAAGAATTTGAAATATAAACAAACTATAAAATTCTACAAGGAACCTAACTAAATCTAACAATTAGAGATAAAAAATTTTAAATCATCCAATGTATCGTTAAAATGGAGTATACATCAAATTTCATATAATATCGACAATGAAACTATTCTTTGTGTATCTTTTAGTAAATTTAATAATATAGTTATAAGATATTTATGGTTAACCTATAATGCATTTGATTATTTAATTAATATTAGATGTAGAAAATTGTATATTCTATTCAAGTATATTTAATCCATAATTTCTAATACATTTTATTTCTTAATTGCTATAATATGAATAAATTATATATTTCAATGAGTATATATAGAAATTATATTGTATAGTAATGATGTATTATATTATTTACTTTAAGAATTTATAATTTGTATAAACATTGAATTTATAATACTAAATTAACAATTATTTACACCGAACCTATTTTTTATTATATTTAATTTACAATTCTTTTAATATAATATAATCATGTAAGAAAGTTTAGTTCACTCAATTTTAATATTTAATTATATAATTACAAAGTCAACTCATATTTTATTTGGGTCTACAATTAATCAAAAAAAATTAAATTTTTTTTTAATGCATTTCAAAATTAAATCTGTCAAAAATTACAATTGATTAAATTCAAATAATAATTAAACCAAATCTAAAAATTTAATAATAAATATTTTTTAAAAATTGATAAAAGGTAAAATTTGGTTTTGCAAGGACTTGAAATCCAAAAGTCAATATAATTAAGATAAAAATTTAAGAGTCCTAACAAAAGTATACACAGGTAACAAAAAACAAATTAAAAAATCTATCACCTAAACCTAGCACCCAACAAAAACTAAGGAAACAAACCAACAAAACAAATAAAAAATTAGAAAGGCACCTAAGATAGCTCTCTAAGAACTTTGGTAGCCTGAATCTTAGTGTCTTCAGGACTCCCTCCATGGTCTTGGAACCACCCTCAATCTTCTTTTTGTTGAATTTTCTATGGATCCTTTTTCCTAGGCCTCGAATGTCCTCACCCTTCTCTTCACTACTGAGATCAATTTTCATCTTGATGGCTTAGTTCTCTTGGTTTAATAGCTTTTGAACCAGGTATTCAATTTTCCTATCACTATAATTTATAACTCTTTTTACTTCTCTCAAGTGACGAGGGACATCGTCCTCTTTATTGTTCCACACTTCCCTTTTGAGGTCCCTTTACAACTCATTGACCACCATCTTTAGAGAAAAAAATTCATTTTTAACCCAAGAATCAAAGTTGTTAAAGGACTCTATTTTTTCTTTCATTTTCTCAATATCAATCAGGGTGTAAGGGAAATTCTCCTCTTTTTCTCCCTTATCTTTTTCTAGGAAGGAGATCTTTAGAGTTAGAGGCAGAGTAGCCAATAATGCTCGTAATCATATTTCCAACATCCTTACTTGAACTATTAGCACCTAAACCCTGGGTATCTTGAATCAATTTCTCCAAGCTCACACCAGGGTTCTCTTCCTAGGATTTAGGTTTTTTCACTAATAGAGAAAATTCAATTTCATCCCCAATCTCCATTTCATCTTTAGTGCCTTTGTGAGAATTGACTTAAACCCTATCATCTTTGAGGTTGTCAAACACCAAATCATCCTCCTCCTCACTAGTTCTAGAATCTTCCTCAGTATCAGTGATAGCATTTTTGTTATTTGACATGGGGGTTTTGGCCTTAATATTAGGGGGGTTATATTTTACTTTTTCTTTAACCTTTAGAATAGGGGATGGGATATGGACCTTACAATAATTTGCAAAAAGAAGGATGAGGGCTTCAAGTAACACAAGGACAAGAATATTCTTCTTGTGATTGGTTAAGCTACAGTATAGAGAATTCAAAAAGTAGTGTGGGAACTAAACTTGTGTCCATAACAAAAATGATTCAAGAAGACAAAATTAAAGTAGTGAACCCTTTTCTTCCTACCATCCAGAGATATGTACGCTCTAACACAACTAAAAATCAAGCACCAAATAACCTTAATTTTCTTATTTGAAGATAAATTTCCTACCTTGATTAGCACTTTCTTCTTGTCTTCCTCCTTGGGAAACTATTTGAGAATCTCCTTGGTGATTTTTGACTCCTTGAATAACTGGATTCCCTTATTCAAAAGACCAAAAGTCTCAAAGATGAACTAAGTATTGAGCCGAAAAGATATAGCACAATGCTAGAAATATATATTTTTCAACTATTAAAAAAACTCTAGGGCACCCTTAGGCTTTAAACCATGGAGGCACTCAAAGTTCTCAGTTAATCAGCCATTTTCTAGTTTCTCCCACACCTATAGGATATTCTTCCATCCTGAGAAATTTGTGGGTTCTTTCCTTTATGGATCTCTACCCATTTTTCTTCTCTACTTTCTGTTGTTATCAGAGCTCATATCCTCTTTGAAATGAAAATAATAAACATAGAGAGTAATGAAAACCACAATGGCCTAGAAAGTGTGTCAAGCTTGCACATGATATAAGATTATTTAATGATGCTCAATTGATTATTGTACTTCCTTGAAGTATTCATAATTACCATTTAAATTATTGATATCTCTATGTGTTCTATCCATCATAATTCTTATTTAGTCAAATGATTGGTCTGTAAAATAAAGCTTCATGCTCATGGATTGGGCATCAAAAATAGCACCCTAAATATTTCATTGAACTCATTTAATTATCAACCATGGACATATACTTGAAATAGGTCTAAAAATTATATGCATTATAAAACTCTCTAAGTTTTTAATGCTAGGAATAAATCTAAGTATACAGTAATAGTTGTAGGAACTATATATTCAAAACTGTAAGAATTTGCCTCAGGGAAACATGACACCAAGGTCAAGAAGCTCAAGCACTTAACACAATATGGACCAATAATGTATGATCATAATAAAAATAGTGAGAGTGAATATCATATCGATACACACTTGAAGTACTTGTAAATAAAGACATCTAGAAAGACTAGGAGTTAGCAAAGTGATAAGCCTCATAGCTAAGCACATGTCCACCAAGAGTGGATTATCCTCCATTGAGTGTAGGGGCTTGTGTGATGATGAGAGGATAAGATTACAAAGGTGTAACTCATAAAGAGATGTTGTAGACAACATGTGCTCAATTGGAGTGCAAACAATTGTGTTGTCTACATGACAACTTAGGTGAATATGCAAACTCTTCTGTTGTTAACAAGACTGCTTATATGACACGGCATACTCCTAGCTGTCTATATGAAAACTAATATAATAATGCATTAACTTGAAGTACATTTGCAAGAATCAAAATCCACTATATAGTTTGAGTTTGTATAAACCACTATTGCATAACATATCCCATATGTATGTGTACCTTGGATATAGAGTAAGATGCATTTGGCTACCTTCTAGTGAAGTTCATGTAGTTCTTGCATGAAGCGAGAAACCATGCCAACTGCAAAGCATATGTTAAGGCATGTATGTGTCAAGTAGATGAGACTTCTGACCAACTATATATACAAAGTAACATCACCAAGTGGAGTGCAACATTTTTATTCTAACTTAACACCTCAAAGAAATGGAGTAGATGTAGCCTTGCAGTCACTCATGTGAAATCAAGCAACTAGATCAAAAGCATACTTGTGTTGTGATGATGTGATCCTTAATGAAAACTATTGTATCTCAATACCAGGGAAGTAATCAAGTAGACCCAAGTTAGTCATGGAAAAATCTATTCTATAAAGTATATTTGACACTATCAATGATGGGTGTTGTACTCCCTATAAAGATTGAGTCATCAACATAAAGCACAAGTAGCAAGTGAGAATCATCCTGCTAATGAATGTAGACATTCAAATCTTAGTGACGTCTAGTGAACCTTACTAAGAGAAGAAAAGAATCCATCTTGGCATACCAAGCTCTTGGAGCTTGTTTTAGTCCATAGACTTTTCAACCTACAAACCAAAGGAATCTTGAATGAACCCCTATGGTTGCTCCATATAAATCTCCTTAGGAAGATCACTATTCAAGAATGCACTCTTCACATCCATCTAATGAACAACCCATCTCTGAGTTGTAGCTATAGATACTGTCAAATGAATCAAGTTCATTTTTGCAACTGGGGTAAATGGAATGCCCCGCCAAGGGATCCAAAGAATTAACCTAAAAATTCACTAAGTTTGGTAGCATTTTTTTTTTTTTAAACATGAAAATAAATACCACATATAACTTATACACCATAACAGAAGCAATAGCAATGTCCATCTAAAAGTAAACATAACATACACAACTGGTTACATTCTTTAAGGATCCCTTAATGTTGAATTACATCTAAGTCAACTAACATTATTGAATTCATCTAATATAACAACCACATAAAATAATAATGATTAGTCTAATGTTTATAGATTACAGTCCAAATGCTCAATCATCCACTATACATGT